>MU124000.1:0-33347 GCA_014904935.1 Melanogaster broomeanus
GGAGTTTGGATGGTGATGCACCATGGTTGGATATAGGAGTTTGGGATGCCCATGTGTAATGAGCTGTGGTGGACACCCATGACAGGTCTTGGGATATCCAAGGAGAAGTTTGGGCACCATAGGTGGTGAAATGGCCAAGCAGTAATCTCAAAACTACACAATCAAAACTTCACCATTGTACTGTGTAATCTTCTGATGTTGATTTCATGGGTATTGGTGAGTCACCAAGGCCTGGGATGGACAGGCTGGAAGTATTTCAAGAGCACAGTGAATACCTCCTTGCATATGTAGCTTGTTTTGTAGGTTAATGCTTTACCTAGTTCTTCAGCAGGGACTCCAAGCAACATTGTAGCTTGCTGAATTTTTTAATTTTTAATTTTTGTGGGATTTTTTGGAAGTCCCAAACAAGGACCCCTGACACCCCCATAGGTGGTCCAAAGTCAATGGGAAACCCAAACTATCTCTGGGTGTCCCAAAATATTTGGGCATCCCAACCTGTCACCTTGGGCATCCCATGTGACACCCACACTTTTCCAAAACACCCAAAATACACTCTCCCACACATCCTGAAAATTCATTTTTTACCTTGGGGATGCCCCTTGGCACAATAGGCTCTTAGCCTATATTTTTAGTAGGCAGAATATAGGCTAAGAGCCTATGTCTGGGGGTAACCTGAAGTGCAGCACAGTCTGCAGGTCTTCCCCAAACATACACCAATGTGACATCGGCCCTCTTTGACTACATGGGAGGGAACGAAGTGGGAGTTAGGGAGGTGCGTGCATAAGACGTCGACGTACTATGCACACCATCACTAATGAATGGTAAAATTCTTTAGATATTCTCTCTTTTGGTGGAGAGCCGCAACTCGGTATTGCTACCAGCAGCAATTTGGTCCGCCTCGCTTCCATTCAGTCAAATGAAACTCGAAGCAGATTTCATAACTCCTGAGTTGCTTGCTGCAGCAAAGGAATCTATTCGGAATTATAAAAGCAAGATCATACAACACCAGAAGCAAAGCCCGTGCAGCACACGCCCCCCTCCCGCAAAGTTTGAAGCTCCCGAAGAGCTCAAAGACCGCAAGCATGCCAAGGTCGTCGACGACATCTTGCATATGCTACAATATACGGCGTTGCCATGGGAGAGGCAAGATATCCTGAAGAGGCCAGACACGGCCATCAAGTATCTCACGCTCGTAAGCCGTGCGTCTCGTGACCGCAAGCGTCTCCTTGCCACTGAGGATGGTTGGAAGTTGAGAACTCGATTGGGGGACATTGTGAAGCACAGCGCACAGGTCAATGCTGATGAGATGTCTTGGTGGGATCAGATAGACGAACAACCCGTGGACGAAGACCGTTTGGACCAACAATCCATGGTCACCAAGATCAAAGGGGAAAGCAAAGGGAATCGCATGCTACGCATAGGCCATGTGGAGGAAATCCGAGCGAAGAATATTGCTGCTGTCAAAAAGGTGGCTGATACCGTCCTCACCGAGCACCTGGGACTTTTGAAACCAGGGCTAGTATCACCTAGCATTGCAACCGCCTTACTTGCACTACAAGAAGTGAGTATTTTAATTGGCTGCATAAGTTGTCGACGACTTATGCGTGACACTACAGGCCATGCAAATCCAAAGCGAGAAGCACTTGGCTCAGTTGGAAAATCCCAGAGAGAATTTGGCAGGAGTTGTATTCCACGGGACACGGTTGGCTGAAATCGAGAGAGAGTATTCCATCTCAATGCCACCCATTGCCACAGAAGAGGCCGAGTCAGCATTCTGGAGTCCCATCACGGATGCTCAGCAGCTGAAACCGATCACACACTTGGAGCCATCGAAATCTACGGATCACAAGGCACTCGAGAAGGAGCTGAGAGAACGGGCGAGCATAGCTGCAGCGATGGAGAAGCTCAAAAAAGAGCAACAGAAGGTGGTGCTGTACTCCCGCAAAACACAAGCCAAGATTCTAGTGGATTTTGGTAGGTGGGTACAGGTTGGGGCTAGGTAGAGCTAGAATTTTGAAGGTAATTTGCACATTTCAAGGATTCATTGAAATGTGTGAAACAAGTTATGAGGTGAACTACACATTTGAAGGAGTGATTGAAATGAGTAAGATGCGGTATGAGGTGAACTGTGAGATGGGGCATGAGGTGAACTGCACATTTGAAGGATTCATTTAGTGTTGCCACAACTTGGCTCAGCTCTACTCGGCTCTACTCATGCCGACTTTTCATTCAGTTATACTAACTGTTTATGGTAAGTTGTTGCTATCCAGTTTGGCTCGACTATGTTAACTGTCACAGCCGGTTATAGCTGAAGGGCAGTTGGAACCGACTAGAACAGATGGTTAGCTGGCCATAGTCGGTTTCAACTTGACATACTACATTGAAATTTGTGAGTTGTCGCTCGATAGTGCCACCCAAGTGCAATTGCATACAGTAACTACATACAAAACAATACCAGGTAATGACATTGTCCTAATTGTACATACAGAATCATAGCACGCTGCCCGACAATTGACATATCAAGACTGAACATTGGCAGTGGACAAAGACATTATCACGTTGGTGTTCCGTGGACGCTACCACTGTCGTACTCTCGTACTGTGCCGAAGTGGTACAGATTCTGGCATAGCAAGTGGATCATGCTGCGTGTGTGCACCTCTTTTACTACATAATGATGGCGACTCTGTGGAACTTGTTGCATCCTCAAGAATGGTGTGAAGATAGGAATAATTGGGCTTTTGCATGAAGGAGAGACTGCATGCATGATTGAGTATCGTGGTGAGTACAATGGGAATATCAAGAGCCCTAGCATCCATTAAGAAAGTCTGCTTGTGGTGGAAAGTGGCTGAGGGCGAAGGACTTTTGTTGTCCCCAGTGAGTCAGGGAAGCGATCCATGATGTAGGAAGATGAGCAAGTACACAAGGGATTCAATGTCATCCCGACGTCCGAGTTGCAGACCACGATGGCTGTTGAGCGAAGCGAAGGCAGGAGTACCGACAAAGGACAAATTTTCTTGCATCAGGATGTGAATGTGGGAAGATGGATCACAGTACTTCTGTGCTATGCCAAAATCAATAAGAAAGAAGGTATCCCATGAGTCTCCAACACCCATCAGGATATTGTGTGGCTTGACATCTCGATGGATGAAATTATGCGAATGAACATACTCGAGACGAGTGATCTATTTTTCACAAATCAGAATCAGCATGCTGAAGATGCCCCCATCATGGTTGTCTCAATGAGTTAAACTGACCAATTGAATGCCAATTTTTGCGACATAAGGAAGGCTCAATGCCGACAACTACAGGAAGAAGTTGTGCAAGGAGGGTCCGAGCCTTTCCAGGACCATGGCACGATAGATTCCTTCTCTCCCTAGCCAAATAGGTCGTGGTAGCCCAGGGATTGTACCATCTTGAAGTTCGTGGAGGATTGCATACTTGTCTTCCAAGTACGAGATGCGAGTATTGTCACAGTGTTCTAGCTTGATGGCGAATTGCTTGCCAGTGAGTATGTCCTGTGAATGGTATACAACAGCTTCAATGTTCAGGAAAAATGAGTATCAAGTCTCGGTCACTCGGTGAAGAGGAGCAACTCACAATACGAGCCTGTTCCCAACTTCTCCCCAACCCTGTACCTCCCATCCACACGAATAACTTGGGCCTCCCGGTCCATGCTGTACAATTTTGATGAAAACTCACGATATGATAGAAAAAGTTGTGAATTGAGGCGCTGCAGAGTCACAGACCACAATGGTTGAAAGCAGAGTCTCACTGTCTCAGTCTCTCTTGGGGTCCGCCACAGAAACACTGATCAGTGATCACCTGATTTCCAGAGCTCAAGGTAAGTTGAGAGGGCTGTACACCACGTCACGTCGACTCACAACCACTATGTCTGTCACAGCTGAGGGTGCCTACTCTCCTTTTTCTACCAGTTCGAGCAGCTTGTGCAGTCACTATTATGAAGTCGCTGTGGCGCTGAGAAACCAATCGGCTTCGGCAGGGCACCATGTTCAATCGACAACAAAGAGAGCCGCTCAACCGAGTCCGCTCACCAAACCCCTGTCCAAACCATCCTTGGCAAGTCGTAAA
Organism: Melanogaster broomeanus; assembly: GCA_014904935.1. Classification (NCBI taxonomy): domain Eukaryota; kingdom Fungi; phylum Basidiomycota; class Agaricomycetes; order Boletales; family Melanogastraceae; genus Melanogaster; species Melanogaster broomeanus. The sequence continues at coordinate 4,090 of MU124000.1, forward strand.
GAACCTGAGCTTTCGTCCGAGGCAGGAGTCCTCCTCCACAAGTTTCCATGCTTATCTGAAGTTGCTGAACTCTTGAGGTCAGGTAAGCTGGACCAGGAATTCACAGCAGTGGCAGCACTTTGGAATCTGTCCTAACGATATTCAAATAGCGAAATTCATGAAAGTCGTACAATATCTCACTGGAAGAAAGGATGGGGGAGATGAGACTGATATGATGGTCAAGGTTTGTACTTCCTGTGTGGTTTTGGGTACCGCTAATAAGTACTACTGATTTGACAGATTTTTGATCAAGTGAGCCTCCGGGAATATCAAGCTATAACCCAGATTATGGAGTCAAATGTCCTTGTGAAGAAGCTGAGGTATGTTTCTTCCTGTTGTATGTATAAATCAGCTGACTTCTGATAGGTTGACACACATCACGTTTGAAGGCATTCTTATTGTTGAGTTGCCAAGATTGGCACATGAAGTACCATTGAGCGAGTTAAGGGGTGCATTAGCTCTGCTCATCGAACAGATGCCTTACAATGACACGCTCGTCCATCCCTTGGTGGAAATGAACCTGTCACTCAAGTCCTCATCTGGGGATTTCAATGCAACACCTGACCTTTCCATACACCTTGCACGTCTGTCTGGGAGGTGGTTGAAACCCGAGTTCGTGTGTATCGGCGAATGCATGTTTTCTCAAGACAAAGAAACACTTCTTAAGAAACTTCAGCTCGAAGTCAATGCACGCTCAGAGATCATGATGGTGGTGATGACCATCCTCGCAGAAATGAGTCCATACTGCTCTCCTAAGGAAGATTCGACTGCATGGCACACCTTCTGCCGCCATTCCAAATGTAGTTCCTTCGAAGAGTTTCTGGATATGATCGAGACCACGGATGAAGACTCCAAATGACTTGGTCCCGTCATGGTTGCCGATCACACATGGTGCCATATATCAAATGTCGATTATCATGTCTGGGTCAAGGATGGGGAGGAAAAGATCAATATCAGTACACAGAGCACCAGGACGGTGGCGGCACATGGAGTAAGTGGCACCACAGATGTGGCAAGGCTTGTGACTAATGATCTGTAGACACTGTTCCCGAAGATCGACATGGATACGGTGGATGTTGTGTTCCATCAAGGACTACTGAAGATTAGAGATGCAATGATTCAGTTCAGCAAGAGACTTGATTCCCAAGCAGACACAAGCCTCCTTTCAGCAGTGGGTATTCTGTGGGACTTCAACTGGAGTCAGTGCCAGGTGAGGATCACAAATGCAGCTGAATGCATGGCGCACGAGCGGTTCGAAGACTGGTACTTGGGGTGCTTTAGGGGAACCAAGTGCTCCATTGAAGACATCGACACCTCTGGCGACTATGACTCCACCGCTACATCTTGGTCCTCAGACTCTTCACAGACCTCACTCTCCTCAAAGACCCCACCTCTCACTCACGCTAGGAGTCGGGTGACACAAGGCGGCCGGTAGAATTGCGATGGGCCACCAACATTCCTGAGTCCTGACCGCTTGGCTGGTTAGCAATGGAATCTGGACCGAAGGATCTTGGCATTACTGGATAAGTTGCGAGGATTCAAGGCATCTGTAGAATTTTGCTTTCTGTCTCATTACATTGATATTTCCTGGCCTGTCTGTCTCGTACATCGTGATCGTGACTGCTATGCTACTCGTGTTTTATGAGCTACATTCCTGACCTCTCAGTTGATTAGAACGGAATCTGAACCGAAGGATATTGGCATTACTGGATAAGTTGCGAGGATTCAAGGTGTCTGTAGAATTCCGCTTTCTGTCTCATTAGTCACATTATGTTGATATTTCCAGGATGGCCTGTCTGTCTTGTACGTCGTGATCGCGACTGCGATACTACTTGTGTTTTATGAGCTGTTACCCCACCTCACTCGGTTCAGACATGTGGGTTCTACAGTCTAGGCCTCTAGCAGGACATGATGGCGACGCCATGTTCAACGTGTGTCGACAGTTCAAATTACATGTCCAACACTATAGAAACTCGTTCCTCTTTGTCCCTTCTTCTCAAGCTTCATCCCATTTTCTCTCTTTTAACTTTCAAGCCCTCAGATTCTTCAATTTCCTTTCACTATGCCAGTTCAGCCTCAGCCTCAGCCTCAGCGTCGCCGTCATGGTCGAGCTGCTGCTGCACCTGGTACGGTTGTTCAATCCCCTGTGGACCCTCCTGGCCCGCTCATCCAGTCATCTGCTCCAGACGTTGCTCCAGTAGCAGCTCCAAGGACTCGCAGGAACCGACGCCCGCCTGCATGCTACAGGGATCAAGTGGACGACGAGGAAGAATTCGACATTCATCACCATTCTGATGTCTTGGATGACACAGACCCCAGCCTACATGATCCGCACTACGCTGCTGCTGTGGTAGTGAACACTGCTACCCCCAACGCCTTAGCTACCAACAATTCAACTTCTGGTCACAGTGTGACCATCACCGACCCCTTGGCCATCGACAGGTCTGCCCAAAATCCAGTCGAAGACCCCCTTGCTACCAATACCTTGTTCACTTCCCATAAGGCATTGGATATAGAGTATTTCTTCCAAAAGGAGGCGGAGGATACAATCTGTAAGGTTTGCGAGTAAGTAAAACTCTAGCTGTGGTCATATAAATGCGTTGCTCATGACAACCACAGAGGGGCAGCAGCAGAGCTTGCAGCTCAAGGGGGTTCTTACAACATGCAATACCATTTCAGTCCCAAGACATCCAACACCCTGCTTTGTTACCACGTCAAGGTCCGACATCCATTACTTTACCTAGAGCAAGCGGAGAAGCACGGATGGGTTATCAGGGTTAAATTCGCCAAGTCTGCGTTCGTGTCTGGATACACATTCAAGACTCTGAAGCATGTTCTTACTCGGCCTGGAGTTAAGCTGGACACTCTACCCCCTCCTCCTCCTCCAGATCCCTTGGACCGCCTACCACTTGGCATCATTCAGCCCCAGAAATCAAGGCCTGGAGCTAGTCTACCTCCATTCACAATTGATGGACTCAAGGATCACATAGTTCATTATCTCATGGCCAATGACTTGGCACGTATGCTACCTCCTCACCATCTGCTCTCACAACTGACCCGGACATTCTTAGGCAATCAACATGATCGAATCCCAAGAGCTACATGAATTTATTCTCTATTGTTGTCCTCGGGACATAACAGATTCTGATATCCCTCACCACACAAAAACATGCGAGCTGATCCTCAGCACCTTTTCAACAATGTTTACTGCCCTGAAAGCCAAACTGTTGGTCAGTGTTCCATCTGTTTTGTCCGTCGTCAGTGACATTGACATCATGTGTGGTCTTCATAGATGCAATGGGCGAGATATCATTCACTGCTGATATTTGGTCAAGCGACAACCTCGATCTGTACCTTGCCGTGACCGCCCACTGGATAGGACAAGATTCGACAATGGGAACATCCAAGTTGAGCTTCGAGTGTGCCCTTATCGCATTCCATTACATTCCAGGCAGCCACACAGGCGTCGAACTGGCCAAGATATTCCTCCATCTCATTGACCATGCCGGCATTTCTCTCGACAAGGTACGCTTTGCACAAGGTCCACTTCATGTCACTCAGTTCTCGTCGCTGAACAGTTTGCACAGATCGGACATTTCACAATGGACAACGCCTCCAACAATGATACCGTTATGTCAGAGCTGTCCAGAACCCTGCTGGAGGACCGTGAATTCACTTTTGACCCTATCGACCACCGCGTTCGCTGTTTACCACATATCTACAATATCTGTGTTCAGCACACACTCGACAAATACGTGGATGCTGACTTCACTCACTGTCCACAGACATGGAGGAACTTGGCTGGGAAGGTGATCGACAGGGACAGCTATGTCGACAGTGTTCACACTGATCCTATTGGGTGTGGGAGAGATGTCGTGTACACTATTCATTCATCTGGTCAGCACCGGATAGCCTTCCAGCAAACCATCCTGTCTGGAAACGAGCAGGAACGATTCGTCAATGACACAGGTGATATAGTCAAGCTGCCTGTGGTCCAGTTGCTCCGTGACGTCAGGACACGTTGGGATTCAACATACTATATGATTAACCATATGCGAGCGCTTTGACAGGTATGTAATTATGGGCCTGAAGATGGACATCACTTATGCCTTCGATGCTCATCATCATTAGGGTATTGACTACTTCTTTGATGCCCCCTGCAACATCAATATTTCAGACTCCAAGTTAGCAGCTCTTGATTGGGAGGTCCTACAGGACATGGAGGTCGTTTTGGAGGTATGGACTCATTTCATTTTTCAACCTGTAATACTCATATATGACCTTGAAACTCGAAGGTCCCCTCCCAGGCTCAGAAAAGCATGTGCAGCCAGAGTTTGCCATTACTCAGCGGCACTGTCCCGTCATACGAAACATTCCTGGCTCAGTGGACGAGCCTGTACACGTCACATACTAACCCTCAACTCGCACCGTTCATCTCCCATGGCCTCGAGCGGGCCAATCATTACTACAGTCGCATCGGGCGAAGTAAAGCTTATCTCTTTGCCATGTGTAAGTAAGATTGCTGCTGATATCACCAATTTTCTAACTTCCCCTTCTCGACAGTTGTTGACCCTTGTATTCGCACATCATGGGTGGAGCGGCATTGGAAGACTGACGCAATCATGGCCGCTAAGGTGGACATCTGTCAGAAGGTAAGTGGGTGATCAATTATTAATGGACGAGTCCTAAACACAACACACGTAGTTGGAAGAATACCACACAAAATATCCACCTCAGATTGTCATGTCACCCCAGCTCATGCATCTCGGTCAACCTCGGGCCTTCATGATGCTAGGCACAAAATATGGCCTTAGCGACATGGTAATCCAAGCAGAGGAACAAGGTGTGCTATCAATAGATCAAGAATACAATGCGTATGTTACTTCCAGCCTCGCGCATGCTAACACCCATCCCCTCGCCTTTTGGGAGTTGGAACGAGAGTGCTACCCCACAATATTTCGAATGGCCATGGACTACCTCCCCATTCAGCCCTCATCTGTCCCATGTGAACGAGCTTTCTCTTCCAGCAGCTTGATGGATACCAAACAACACAACCGCATCAACCCCATTCTAATGGAAGCCCTCCAAATCCTGAAATTCTCTCTCAAGGGGGAAAGACCAAGCCTCAAAATGTGGATGACATCGCAACAAGAGATGTTACATGACGAGGACAGCAGCCAGATTCTTGCTACTGTGGTTTCAGTGCATGGGAATGGCATTGATGAAGTGCTGAAGGCTATCGAGGCTGTGGAAGGAGAATCATTGTCGAATCATGTTGACATCTACTAGTATTCGTATCACACATTCCTGTATCGTAGTAATCGTACTCAAGTCTTGTACTCTTGATCTCATCTGTATGGCATTGAATCTCTTTCTGCCTTGAATACATATATGTTTGATTGTGGCTTTCTAAGACGCTCGCCACACAGCACATGATTTGTGATCAAGGATTGTTGCATGAAGCCTGTTACGAACGACAAACTTCTTGAAGCTTCCACTCACAGTGCACATGGCACATTGAGTCTTGTAGTCCCTCCTGTCATGCTTTCTATGATATTAATGTTGTTGTTGCACCCCCCGCTTGCCATGCCTCTCAAACTGAAAAACAAGATCCAGTCTACATTTCTGTTGTCGTGCCACCCAGAGGTCCTAGAACCCACTTGTACCATTAAATTCCCAGACCTCAAGCCATCAAACTCGTCGTAAGTGATTAATCATCATCCTGAAGACAACTCATAAATGATTATTGCCTGACACCCAGACACTGCCAGCGGATGGTCTCAACTCTCAACCAATGGTTCTTCATGTGATCAAACATATGTAGCATTGCAGCAAGACGGTCTCCTCCTGGCGGTCTAGTCTTGGATGGAGACTGTTTCGCCGATAGTTGGGGAACATGAAATTCATGGGTGAGTCACCCCACCCATTCGTTTTTGGCTCCCACCTACTCATTTATGGCACCACCCGTTCGTTTAAAGCAGACCTGACGTGTCGAAAACAGACTTGCCGCCTCAACGGATCCTGTCCCCTCAAAACCGCCGTCTCAAAAACGGACCCGTCATCTCAGAAACAACCCTGTCGCCTCAAAAACGAATCTGTCACCTCGGGGAGCAGGCATTTCGAGCCGTTCGAGCATACTCTCAGGGCCTCGCCCATTCCCAGAACATGTCTCAGGCGCGATATATATCGTTTTTATTGTAGCTACTGCAGATACACGAATATAATAATTTTTCAACACCCACACCTGAACAGTAGTACTAGTAAATAGGAAAAAAAGAGCCTGTCAAGTACTGTACTAGTACAATTGAGCTGTGGGCCACTGTACAGCACTCCATAGCAAATTTGCATGAGGGTGTGTGCTGTTAACCAGCTTGAACCGGTTTGCAGCAACTTAGTCGCATGGAGTCGAGCCGCGGTTTATGTGTAATATGACTAAGTTTAAATACAGTTAGTCAGCAATGTGGTTCCGGCTATAACCAGTTAGAACTGTGAACTGCGGCAACACTAGATTCATTGAAATGAGTAAGATGAGGTATGAGGTGAACTGCACATTTGAAGGAGTGATTGAAATGTGTGAGACAGGGTATGAGGTGAACTGCACATTTGAAGGATTCATTGAAATGTGTAAGACATTAGATAGTGTGAAGTGCATGTTTGAGGCAGTGTCAGACATACACAGATGTAGTATATAAACATGGGTGGTAAGTGAGGATTAGCTATATCAAAGGATGAAAGATAGAAATGATCAGATGTGATGGAGAGAAGGAAGTGAGCGATAGTCAGTGTGCAGGCATACAGTGAAATCAAACCGAGTTGGAGAGGTAGGGAAAGAGTTAGGGGGATGTGTGGAATAAGAAAATAGTGACGGGAAGCGTGGCAAAGAAGGCATGAGGCAGGCATGAGGATAGAAGTGGAAAAGGGAATTTGCCTTAGTATGCTCAGACTCACATTCATATACACTCCAACCAGCTACAAGAATGATTCAATACTAAGAACAATGGCTTCTAAAATTAAGATTTCTGGAACGAAGAAGGCAGGAAGCAACAAGGGACATACTAAAGTAAGTGGGGAAATGAAAAGAAGAGAAGAAATAATGTAGCGATGACTGAATGACAGGTTGGCGAGACACTTTTGCTAGACTCACGTAGCATCAGTGATGTGCAACTAGATGACAAGGTGCAAGTGAACAAAAAGTTAGAAGAGCAAAGTGTAGCAGAAGTGCAGAGCATGAGTGAAGTTGATAGCTGATTAGTAAAAGTATAGGAAAGTGGGATAGATGATTAGTAAAAATGTAGGAAAGTGTAGTGGTTGATTCTAGTGGATTTTGGTAGGTGGGTACAGGTTGGGGCTAGGTAGAGCTAGAATTTTGAAGGTAATTTGCACATTTCAAGGATTCATTGAAATGTGTGAAACAAGTTATGAGGTGAACTACACATTTGAAGGAGTGATTGAAATGTGTGAGACAGGGTATGAGGTGAACTGCACATTTGAAGGATTCATTGAAATGTGTAAGACGTAAGATAGTGTGAAGTGCACATTTGAGGCAGTGTCAAACATACACAGATGTAGTATATAAACATGGGTGGTAAGTGAGGATTAGCTATATCAAAGGATAAAAGATAGAAATGAACAGATGTGATGGAGAGAAGGAAGTGAGCGATAGTCAGTGTGCAGGCATATAGTGAAATCAAACTGAGTTGGAGAGGTAGGGAAAGAGTTAGGGGGATGTGTGGAATAAGAAAATAGTGACAGGAAGTGTGGCAAAGAAGGCACAAGGCAGGCATGAGGATAGAAGTGGAAAAGGGAATTTGCCTACCCATATGTTTCCCTGTTTCCACTGTGGAAACCATCCCCATCCCTGCCCCTGCATTTCCTTGTTCGGGACGACCCGTGTCGGCATCCCTGGACATCCCCGTATCGCCACCATCCCCATCCCCATCCCTGCATCACCACCATCCCCGTCGCACTGCCACCATCCCCGTCCCCATCCCCATGTCACCACAGTCATTTCTCCTTTTCGGGTTCTCGGTGTTGGCATTTAGTCACATTTCCTTCTAGGGGTTCATCCCTGCATCGCCACCCATCCCATCACACTGCCACCATCCCCATCCCCATCCCCATCCCCATCCCCGCATTGCCACCATCCCCATCACACAGCCACCATCCCTATCCCCATCCCACATCCCCACAGTACCCAGGTCGGCATCCCTTCCAGACATGGGGTCCCTGCATCACCACCATCCCGGCGATATCACCCCATCCCTGCGTTGCCACCATCCCTGCTACAGCGTCACAGTCCCTGTCCCTGCACCGTTGCTTGCACCAGCAACACCCACGTCGACATGAATGCTTCTGCTCCCAGAAGTCCAACAACTTCACCTCATCCAACGAGTATCCCTTTTCCCAGCCTCCCATCCCTCTTCTCCACCCATCCGCTCTGTCCTCAGCCCGGGGACCGGCCATTCTTGGCCGGTCCAGTGACAACTCTGCTCCTCGTCGAGCAAACGCTGAGTGTCCACCCTGCTTCGGTGCTGTGATCTCCATGACGAGTTAAACTATAACCCACGCGGTCTCTACTGCAATCCGGTATGTAATCCCCTCGGCGCATGTCCCCTACTCACTCGTCCCCCCACAGCATAACCCCGTCCTTGCCCTGAGAGTATGCCAGCCAATCATGGCGAGGCTCCCACTCGACCCTCACCTTGCCAGGAGATGGTCCACGTCATGAGTAGGTTGACACATTTATTTGCCCGTATCACCCAACTCATTCAGACAAGTCGGGATGGCATGACATTACAACTTGGCAGAGACCGAGATGGCAGTATCAGGGTGACTTGAGTGATATGAGGTGGACGAGAGGATGGGCATTGAACTGAATAATATTATCTCGGTCTTGCTATCAGTACACCATATCCAAATAATATTCTAATCTTATGTTAGTGAAAGCAGGGTGTTTCAGTGCATTTCCAGCATATTTGAGTGTGTTGGCCTCACTTGGGTGCCTCCACTCCATTTGAGTGCATCGGCATCGATATTTCGGGCTGGAGCATGTTACAACTTCAGGCGGGGGAAACGATGAAGGGCACATGGGGGTCAATTCTGTGGCAAACCCATGAGACCACTCATATAAGCTAAAAGAACGATGTAAATTATCTGAAACATGAACGAAGCACAATCTCACGAACCAACCTCAGAGTGAAACCGGTCAACCTTGAACTTGTTCCGTCGCATGCCACAACAGATTTTTCAATGGCCTGAGATACTGATGCCGACGCGCTCCCTCAAACCCAATCACAGCCGAGGCACTCAGTACCAACACACCCAAATCCAACCCAACGCCCTTGAATGGCACTCCAATATCTATCCTACATACCAAAGCCTGACATAGAATGCAATCTCCGATGTTGTGCCACAAACCGATATCTACCGTCGTATTGAATCTATCAACTTCACCTCCTCCACCACACTTTTCATCTCCTCCTCGATGTTCTCCAACATCGCCCGCTTCGCCACGATGAATTCTTGCATGCGGTCACGCATCTCCTCCAGATGCTCCATGCCCAGGCCTTGGTTCATATCAGGTTCAGTCTGTCCCCACCATGTCAACCCTGATCCCAATTCAGGCAATACCCTCACCTACCTCCCCAAAGTACTGAGATGCTTCCGCATGCACCTCGGCCATTGGTCGTGAAAAATGGCTGCCAGACAGAGCACCTCTGTCTGGCAACCACCAGGCATTCGGAAACACCCACCCTGGGTCAGGTGCGTTCCGCATCACCTCTGCCATCTCAACTTGCTTGGAACAGAGCAAGTTGTGCAGCCCTTTGTTGTTGGGGCGTTCAAATACCGTCCATCTCACCAGACACTTGACCATCACTGGCAATGTGACCGAGATCCCCCATGCCTGGCATCCCGCCATAACTCGTTCTGCTAGACGCTAGGAACATGTAAATTAGCACGTAGAACCCACCGTTTGAACCGACCTACCAACTTGTTGCGAATGCATGAAGGCCATGCAGCTTGCACAGGATGTTTTCACATGTGGTTGCAGAATGCGAACATACGGCAATCGATGTATTCCAAGATCAGCACTACCTCCCTCAGGTCAGGCCGCTCCATGACTAGAGACGAGTGAGTGTACCAGCGCACGATGGCATTGGAAATATGGATATGGAAGATTGGTACGAAAGCTCAAAATATGTATCAAAACTTTCAAGTTTGGACCGTACCTTCACGATCTACTACACCATTTAGCGTAGGATTAAATATTCATAACACGGCATTAGAATTTCGGGCTGGAGGACGATGAAGGGTAGCAAGTGCCTATTCTGTGGCAAATGCATGGCATATATCGGACTGTAACTACTTGTATTCAAGCCAAAAGCACGATAGAAATATTGAAAACATGGACGAAAGGCATCAGAACGAAACTGGCCGACGTCAAACTCATTTGGTTGTACACAGGAATGGATTGCCAACACACGATCGTGAGGAGGGCTTCACCCTCCTCGAAATCTCATACTGTGGCATGCCTGCGACGGTAGCGATCATCACCGACTGCATGATCCCGTCGCTGCAAATTCCTTAGCATGCTATCGCTGGACGACGACTTGAAGGAGAGCTATGGTAGATGATGATGTACTATGGTAGTATACAAATGGTATTCTACCCCCTAGTTGCTGACATCCATGTCGTCTGATGACTCCAAACTCTCCTCCCTGATCGCATTCCACGATGGAATCAATGGAGAGTTTCCACATGAATCATTCCTTCCACCCTCGGCAGCAGACAATGTAGGAATGGATGGGTCGCGGGAGGTGGAAGCAAGTTGCGCCATGCTGAGGTCACGTTCCAGCCCTGTAACCTCGTCTTCCTTCCCGTCCTTCCACAATACCTCCACCATCCGCATGAGATTGTCTACGGTCTTCTCGAGGGCAGACATCCATGCCTCGAGTGCCGTCTGGCTAGCGTTTCCTGCAAGTACCGGCGCAGGGGGTAGAGGCATCATATCTGGGAGGGGGTCTGAGGAGGTTTGCCTCCTAAACACATTCTTGGACAGGGGTTGGACAGTCTTGCACTCTCCTGATCAATGTCAGAATATATGTGCAGGTGACCTGTGAGCACTTACTTTTCTTCCTCTTCATCTGTTTCTTTTGGCGCTGTTGAAACTTCGTCGGAGGGTTCTTGTCCTCTTCCAGTCATTCCCCAAGGGTCGCCTTCCACCTGTTGGACCTCGTATTGGGGTCTGATGCCATGGAGTCCCGCCGCCATTTCTGTGAGGACGAGGCCTCGGCGTTCGGACTGGAGACTGCATCAATTGGACCAGGTTTGCCTGTCGCATCCTTCTTGAGGAGGCTGCATCTCATCTTGCCTTGCCAGCAGGATTGACAGGCGCCATTCCCCTTCCCCCTGGGGAGGCACTTGACGTTCTTGTGCAAGCAGCTGGCACATGCTGGCTCCTTTTTGGAAGCCACTGATGACGACAATGTCACGCTGATGAGCTTCAAGGGAGGGACTCAGATCGTGGGCCCTTGTGGCCGAGGCTTATCGGCGGGAGGGGTTGGAGCATCATTGGCATTGGCGTTTTCATCGTCGCCTTCAGGCCGAATGGTGCCCTCTTTCCTCGCCCCCTTCTTTCTCTCTGCCTTGGCCCCCATGTCAGTTCTGACCACCTCCCAACCCTTCCCTTTGTCTTATATGCTCGTTTCCTCGTCACGCATGGCAGGTGAGGCAGGTTGGATGTTGTTCTTCTCTGGCATTTGCCACCACCGGTGCTGAGTGTAGTCGTCTTTCATGGATGCGATGGCTCAGAGGTTGGTCCATCTACTGTCAGCATTGATATTGGCAGTCAAGTGCATATGTAGATCTGCGGCCATGACCACCTTCAGCACCGTTACCTCAGGATGGATGACAGTGCCGACTGGCAGCAGCATCCTGACCTCTTCCTACATAACATATACGCAAATCAGTAGGTATTCACCGGTGAGGACCTCTGCTCACTCACGATGCATACGTAGATCTCCTCACAGGCATTGTGTCATGCGTCTGGGGAGTCATTGAGACTCTTCAATGCACCCATGATGCGGAAAGCACAGGCTGAAACAGTGTCATTGATGAGGGTTGGATCCATACTAATATGCATGAAAGCAGTTGTGAAAAATCTGGCTGGGGTGCAAGCAAGATGGGAAGGAGCGAAACAAGGAGTTCAGTGCGCTGCGTCCGCTTAAATACAGGCTTACGGCAATCTCGGCATGCTGCCGGGTTAGGGTTAGGTAACTGTGTTGTTCCTGAGTGACATGTACATGAACGTTCTCAGCAGCCCACCATGAACATTAGACTATTGGATCAGGCGATCGAAATACCCAATCCACTGCCATTTTGCCAATGGCCACCCATATCCACGACATCCCTGCAGGCGCAGTCTCCCCTACTGGTAATATGACATTTGCAATCACTCACATTCCATCCATTGCTCATGATTCATAGCGTTTGACTCCGACCACAGGTGATAAGAGCCTAGTAACTATACTGGATGGAGACAGGGGATCCTATGGGCTATTGATACTATCCTATGGGCTATTGATACTGATGCCCAGTGCAGCCTCGAACATAACGCACGAAGACATGGATCAGGAGATCATGGTACCCGAGCCACCGCCATTTCAGAGGTGGGGAGAGAGGTCCATTTCTGTGCCAGATCCTCCATTGGTGGTACCAGACACAAGGTCACCGATGCCGATGTCGACGACCGAGATGGATCCACTGCAGGTAAGAGTGCTATACATTTACAGGACATTATTGTCATCCATCGATGCCCTCCAGGATGCAGTCGAGCCAAGCACAGCCGAAGGTAGGGCTGAAATAGGGTTTTCCGAAGCAGAGTGGCATGCCAGGCATGTAATCATTACAAGCATGCTTGGTGTGGAAGGTCTCGGTGAGCACATCGCCTCTGAAAAGAAGTTCTATCGTAATTTCACCTTCCTTAGATTCGGACTCCAGGCTGTTCACCTACATTTTTGACCCAGCCTGCATGAGTAGGTCACCATTCACTGTCATGCCACCGATCGGTTGACCCGTTCCAGATGTCCTTGCTGCACGTTGGTGGCACAACCTGGGGGGGACAGACTCCATGAAGTCTCGCCTTGATAGAGGGTTAGCAAACATGTTAGATCTCCAGCAGGAGGAGCTATGGCAGAAGTATAGGCTACTGAGCAGACTGCGGGTGGAGCTGCTAACCAACGAGTTGAGATGCCTATCTGAGCTCCAACACTTGGCAGCATACATGGGCCATGGCGAGACTGATGCATCAGTTCATGAACAAATCAACGATGTCGCGTAGGGGAGCAGCATTTACCTCATTTCTGTAGCTACCTATGTTCCTGCTATCAGTATGTGTCTTCACATACTATCCTACTATGGAGCTGCCTCTCCAAGTAACCGGCAAATCAGTCAGCAGGAGTCGGTGCCGGTTGATCGCTGACAGGCGGTCGCCCAGGGCCAAGCTCAGTTCTGTAAATATCAGAGGATTTAAGACCACTGTTCGAACCCTCGGGTTGCCCTCCATCAGGAATGGCTGCAGCTGATCAGGACTGTCTTATAATGGGACCCCCTTGCAACCACATGCAGCATGTACTCGTCACTCTCACCACCATGCCATCGATCCAGGTGCCTGAACATTGGAACCTCCACATGTCTGACCTCATAGCAGACTACATGATGAATAGGTTCAGGGAGGAGCTCACTTGCGATGCTGAGCATGTGAGGGCCCTACCATCACGGTCCATCCCGATGTCCGCAATTTGTGAGGCCAACTGCATAGTACGTGGCTTGGTCACTGCATACAAAAATCGAGGTATGTAGCAGGCACACTCGGTCATCACTCCACTCACCTGATCCAGTCACTGTGGACATAGATGCCAGGTGCATGGCTAACAACCTGACTCCAAATGAGTTCGGAAAGGATCCTGACAGGGAGAAGAAGCTATTGGAGAGATATGATCCCGGCCCCGATCGCTTGATCTCAGAACCCACGGTGGTGGTTGACAAACAGGGCTGCGTCCTCGCCTGGTACTTGCCGGGTGTCTTCTCACGGAGGATTCAGGTAGGTGGTCATTGAGTAGATATGCAAACTTCCCAGTTAAAGTTGCAAACAGGACAAGATGTGGGATGTGCTAGAACATATCAAACCTTTGTTGAAGAACAGCACCACCTCATCTGCTGAGCAGAAATGGCACATGACTCCATCGCTGTTTCGGAAGGATGCCTCCATCAAAGGCTCCATCGAGCTCTCACCAGCTTGGTTCCAACAAGGCCGTGACATGAGTATGACGTCTGCACAGCCTGCGATAGGGGCTGACCGATTCACTGCAGGGAAGGAATCACATCCCTGAGGTCTCGGCCTCATTGAAGGCCTCCAACAGCCTCAGCACCGGAGCTCGGGCATGGCTCCATGACATGACCGTGCCCAATGCTATCCTGTCAGCAGTGTTGGCCATCATGCATCCAGACCTTTATGTGGCAGGGCGGGAAGCCATGGTTGGGCTTGGTCAGCTTGCCTCAGAGACCAGCAATGATGAGATGCAGAGGTGCTCAGGACCTGGTCATCTGTCTACAACGTGTCATCTCTCATGGTCAACCAAGAGACCCTGCTGCACCGAGACTACAACGGCAGGAACGAATGGTTCGACTTGCTGGCGTCGGTCGGTACATATGACATGGCCACGTTTACCCTCTCCAACCTATGACTTCTCTTTCGTTACGATGCCGGAACTCTCCTGGCATTCTCTGGAAGGGTCCTCAGACATGGAGCTAGCATTGCCAACGGAGACCATGAGTGTATCGCCTACTACATGAGGGATAACGTACACGAGGCTGTCAACGTTGGGTCAGTTAAATGGATGGAATACAAGGACATCGGAAAGCCAGCGATGGAAGGATGGGCAGGTAGATAGCCAACATTTTCGAACTCCACTGTACTGCAGGTATAATACAGGATGTGACATCCAATACTCTACATGGAGGCATTCCTAATCATGGTGGAGGGTTCCTTTCATCAGGTTTATTTCCTCCTGTATGGCGACCATCTCCTGTTCGACATTGTCCCACATCACCCTATACTGTGCACATGCCGATTGACAACGTCCCGTATATGTACTAGAGCGGGGAGAAGCTCGGATACCAATCGTCGGTCATGCTCGCTGGAAGACGTTGGTCGTGTCAAGAGGCTCCATTTCATCATATCACTGCTGCATGCAGTCCTCCCCACAGATGAAATCATAGAGCTCATCATCATCAGCGACCCCCATAGTGATGAATCCCACCAGCTTTGTAATGAGCAAAGGGAGGAAGACATGGATACTGCATGCACCATGCCCGGTGATCAGTCTCTCTACCAGGCACTGGAGAACATGGGCAGAGCGAACACGAGTGCATGGTTCAGGAGACTTGCGATCTTGCTGCAGAACATTGAGGACCACCCAGGATGCCATGACCATTCCCTGAGGTGTTGACATATAGCCCTCATGTGGCACTCCATATACTGCAGCATGCATTCCATCTCTTTGGAGTCAGGAATCATGCTGAAAGATGAGACCCAGTGAGGAGCAGAAAGATGCGTATACATTGCTCAAATAGCGTCAGACGGATGTTGATAGATGTAAATAGTCGGCGGTGCACGGTGCTTGATCCATTGGTATCTGTGCATCTGCACGAGAGAGAGACGATGACGGATTGGATATATTCATGTAGAGATATACATAGGACTATGTATTGGATAGTACAAGAAATAACGCTACGAGGTAAGCAAGGCATGCAATGCCACGGAAGGAGGGAACTCGTGCCATGCTAGCACCAGGTCAGGATCGTCGAGCAGCAAGTGGACATACTTCCTGACCTCCTCCACAGGAATCTTCCTGGATGTCCAGGGACAGATTTGACAGTCGATGATGAGGTTATTGTTGTAGTACTTGCCAGTCACCAACCCAGCCCCAGGCTCACAACCGGGATTGCCACAGCTTCGGAGCATCACCCAGGATGGGTCTGGAGGGCGATCTAATCAACTACCATCGATCCCATCAGCAAATACTACTCAACAATGTTCTCCTGTCACCCCCCCTGCAGCTCATGCCAGCCATTCTGGGAGGCTGGACTATGACCTTGACCTTTTTGTGCTCCCCCTGGTTTTACTCCACTTCCTACAGAATCTGACAAGTCGAAGACCAAAATGTCTGGTCCTTCCTTGCCTCCCCCGCTCACAAAGAAAATGTGGCAAAATGCACTCTACCACCTCAATGAGTTTGCCCGTCAATGCTGGATAGAAAAGGAAGGCCCTCATTTCAACTACATTCCTCACCAAGCCAATTGGGAGGACGAAAAACACAAATGCCTCATCGAGTCCTTTCACCTCATTCACTCTCAAGATGTGCTACATTACTACCTCTCAGACTGGGAGTTTGTAGGCACAGATGGTCGTCTACTATATGCTCTTGTCAGTGAGCTCAACATGCGCTATGATGGGAAGGTGGCGAAGGGTAAGGAATGCAAGACCCGCAAGGCAGCAGAGACACGTGCCAGAAAAAAGGCTGTGGTTGACTATGGTACGTCGGGTCATCGGGTGGAGGATGTAACGTGGTCTTACCTTTTTCCTTTAGCTGCAAAAGAGAGTTCACAGTCTAACAAGGAGAATGCACATCCTAGCACACTTGCGCATACACCAATATTGATGGTATGTTGTGAGAAAATCATGCTATGGATTGACCCTAATATGTGGTATTTAGTCGCGCCCCATCCCTGCGCAAGCTGCCCCCCATGCGGCAACACCTACTCCTTTAACACCCTGCAACCGCCTCATCCAAGTCAGCCAACCTGAGTCTCCACTTCAGGCCATCCCACCACATCTTATTGTTCTGTTGCAGCAACATCTTGTGATGTTGGCAGCTAGTCGCAAGCGTGCACCCTCAACATCATACATACTGGGAACTAGTCAGTCGAAGCGCAAGTGCTAGAAAGGTAAGTCAATACATACAGTGTCATATCCTCCCACTAACTTGTCATGCCTGGTGTCAGATGCAGGCCTCTGCATATCACTGGAGTGAAGGCAGCCAGCCGCAACAAACATTGCCGTCACTGGCAGCTGTAACTCCTCCCTCTCAGGAATACCATCAACATCTGCTTCGGCAACACCAGCTTCTGTGTTTCTGTCCATTACCATATTTCCTTGTAGTCCAGTAATATTTTTGTGAGCCGTTGTGTGCCTAATGAATTCAGGTATCCTTTCAGCCAGTATCCCTAACCCTCTCTCGAAATCATCATCAACATGGAATCCTGTGTCACGTCCTGGCTGACACCAGTTGACTTCGAGTTTGTGGAGTTTTTCCATGAGCATGCGAAGCTCGTTACTAACTGATGGGCTTGTATGCTTCTTTGACTGTGGTCAAAGAGATACTGCTTGTTCCATCTCTTCCTTTAGGTGAAGAAAAGATATGACGTTGGGTGCAAGCACCTGGCGATAAAAAGGTTCGTCAAACTCTTGTCCTTTGTGTTGCACCATCTCTTCTAACCAAAAATTGCTATGTTCTTGTAGAAGGTCAAGCTCGATAAAGAGACCAGTGACTCCATGAGGGTTGACGAGCCAATTGTTAAAAATTGCAGTTTTGAGTGCTGACGGAAACTCCCATTTGAAGTTGCAGTATAGCTCTAGCAGGTACTGAGTATAGTTGGGGTTGCCTCCACCTGCGAAGGTGAAGATCCAAAGCTTTCACTGTATGTCAGTTATCTGATATAGCAACAGAAATAGATTGCCTTGTCGCACCTTCAATATCTCCCAAACTCGTCCTGGGTCACCCACAGCAATCGCATGACATGCTTCCCGCCACCAGAGAGCACACCATATAAATAATGTGACATTGGCAAGCACTTCATCTTTCTCCAAGCTATCCTCATCCAATGCCGTTGACATATCAGACCCCAAGTCATCCTCAACATTCGTTCCAGTCCCATCTTCTTGGGAGTGTGATGCTGAAGCACCAGCATGGGGCCACGATGAACCTCGAGGAACTCTATCAGGATGATCTGGATCACGGGCGAGATCTCGTGCATGCTGATAGGCTTTTGTAGTTCCATGGCATTGGGCAAGTAAATGTGCAATATCGTGGAGGTCTTCAAAACTTGGTATATTACCAGCATCCTTGGACCACTTGAAGAAAGCTTGGAGGTCGGAACATTCAAAGAAATTTCTGGCAGGTATTCATTAGTTTCTAACTTGAAGGAAGACGACAAAGCTTAACATACTCCCAACAGTTCAATAGATTTGCATTCAGGACCAAGTCAACAAGATGGGCGCCATTATAGAAGTCAACCTTGCGAAGATCGGCGGGAGTCGGGCATGATGCATGGTTGGCCATGCAACCTAATGTAGATGCATCATGTGTGAAATTCTCCCCACCCCAGTGACGACGCACAAGGCGACTCAACTCAGTCCACTTTGTATGCCAGAGTTCGAGCATGGGAACAAGGCAGCATAGGGACTCGAAGTCACCCTCATGCATTATCAAGTACTTCTTCAGCTGCAAGAGTTGGTCGAAGGTTTTGCCATCGCCGCTCATGATAAGGACACATTTATGCAGATTTTTGTCACTGATTCCCATCTGATTCTCCAGGAAATCCTTGACAGCTTCATGTAGGAAATAGATCTGCCAGAAAGTCGTACTCCAGAGGTTGTAGCCAGTTCAGAGGTAAGAGAAGAGCCTTGAGGACTCCCAGTCACTCATACTAAGTCGCTCGTAAGGAATTAACATGGAGGCTGTTATCCAGCCAAGAGGGTAAGGGGAAAATACAGGCGTGTACAGTACTGTATGTAGGTTCAGCCACACTGTACAGTATTACCTAATCAGTGTCCCATGGTCAGAGCTGACTCCGAGGGATTCTAATTCCAACACTTCCTGCATGCCTTGCACATGTATCTCGTCAGCACTATTTGTCGCAAGTGGAATAATGTTGGATTTGCCATCTGGAGTTATCTGGTTGATGGCAAGAGTCTTTTCAAAATCATCAACCTGCTTGCCATAAGATGACAACGCAGGGATGAATTCGATGAGAGCACGAAGAAAATGTAAGGCACCGATTTTCTCGAGGTGGTCGGAGTTGATGTCAGCTAAAATTCCTTCAACAGTGAGTTTCATACGACCCAGGAGATTCTGTTTCTCGATGAGGTTATTGACATTCAGTGCTGCTGGGTCAAAGTTTTGCAGTTCAATTGCTGTCCCGGCGAAACCCTTCAGCATGTGACTCTCTCTCCCAAGCCAAGGTTCGTACATCTTGGCATAAGTCTGGATCTTGTCGCCAACTAACCAAAAATGCCACCCAGATGCAGGCTGTGCAGCCATTTTCAGGTCGTCCAGTGTCTTGGATGACATTGTCTCCAATGTGGCATATGTGCTAGCATATGAGATGCTCCATCCCAATCGACTGTCCACATGGTACAAGGACTGTGATGCCATGCTAGCAAAGTAATAGACAGCACGACACATGGCTGGGAAGCTGGCATATCCATGGCATAAGTGTGTCAGTACAGACATAGTGTCTACACAGCCCTGACGAGAAGTTAGTGTCATTTTAACCCTTGCGACTCTAAACAGGCTACTGACAAGATTCTGTGGGCGGTTTGTCCTCACAGCATATACTGTACTACTCTCAAATTCATCATTTGCATATGATGATGCCAAGTGCCACGTAATTGGTGGGTTTTTCTCGGAAAGAGCTTGCAATGATGCGAAACTGAAGGAATTGATGGCATCCCAGGTCACAGAGGGCCCATGGTCTCATTTTGCATGTGGGGATGCTTTCTGTGCACGGAGATGAAGTCCCCCATCCTTGCCACCCATGATGTCCCCCTCCTTGTGAACTTGGATAGTTATTTCATTGACAGCCCATGTTAACATTGCAGGTCGGGCGTGATTGATACTTTCCGGTGGAATACCTGGCATAAACCCTGGGCCTCCCCCCCAGTCCTGAGGATCCATTGCCGACGGTGCGATATGGAATGTGTTTTGGTAAATCAGTTGTACGATTCCACCCATTGTTGGCTTGGCTGATCCGTTCAATAGTGCCACCAACATTTGTTGGTGCCATGGTTCATGCTGTACTTCCCTGCCGTGTTTATCTTTGAGCACAAAGAGTTGAAACAAGAACTCATTTAATGTCCAATTTGCATCTCGAATCACATGCAAAATATCAGCAATTTTGCGCTGGGGAGATCGTGGAGGACGATGACCAGGAGTAGCTGAATTATGATGTGGAGGGGTCGAGTTGGGTGCTTCCATTGCATAGATAGGGATCAGCAGGGGTAAACCCCTGGGTACTCTGATGTTGACCCCTACCCCTACCCCCCATTACCCCTACCCCTGACCCCCAGGGGTTATCAATACATACCCCTATACCCAAGGTAACCTTGGAGGTTACTAAGGGGCAGTAGGTAATCTCTCATGGGTCTCATGGGTCTCATGGATAAGTTGACACTAATTGAATCTCATCCACCCTCAAGCTCTTCTTCCCCTTCAATATTAGGAAGTGTTGCCACTTGCAAGATTTTGCTGTCCTTCATGAGGCCCCATAGTACAATACAGAGGAGTGCAGTGATTAGCACTGATTACCATGGTGAAGTTAGGTGTCTGGCATGAAAGTACAATATTTCTTGAGGATCTGACATATTTGGTGAGTATCCCTGTGACACCAGTGAACTTGTAGGCATTGAGTCAAAAGTCATGGCTGAAGCACATAAGAGGTAGTCAAGAATAGATAGGAGTAAGCTTTAGAGATTTGAGAGTTTGATAGCAATAAGTCTCAGTTCAAGAAAACCTATCCTCTATGTACTAAAACTACTCCACTTATATACTAATCTACATATGCTTGGGCCATCACCTGCACCCACTCCAAATACAAGGGAGAACAATAATGCATCATGATTGTCCAACTTCTCCTTGTACCTTGTCAAGATGTTGACCTTCATTGATCAGCCTGAGGTCACATGGCCAATTAGGAGTGTGTAAGTATATACTGGTCATGTACCTTACAGACCCAGGGTATGCTGGGGGGTAAAAATATTCTGACCCCTACCCCTACCCCCATATACCCCTACCCCTGACCCCCAGGGGTTGACAATACCCCTGCTGAACCCTATGCATAGAGCAGCAGCATAGTAGATCTACAGAGTCAATGTATCACTAGCTGATCATTATCAATGTTATCATCTGCACGAACTGCTGTCGGTGTATGTTAAGCATGTTATATTAATTTATTATATTCTATTATCAAGGCTGTATTTTAATTGGTTTTCCTGGTACTTATCTGCTACAACGAGAGACAATATTCTGTTTATTGCCTCCGAATGGACCTCAGCCACCGTTAATTTGAAGCAGACCTTATATTAGAACATATCGACTGTCATATGTATATTAGGTCAGCTATTGGAGACTACTACAGTAGACTTTTTCATAATGCATCTGCTACTGATGCATAAATCTCATTTTGCATGCACTTTTGGGTGACTCCACAGTGGAATGCAGGGGTAACGGCATATTTTTGCATATCCACTAATCAATGAGATCTGGACTGATAATATGCACTATGAGATGCTCTGCTGGCAGAGGTGAAGCCCACCGAATGGGGCCAAGCCACTGAACTGGCAGCCGAAAAATGGAGATGCACTAAATACTGTCTCTGTCCACAGAGTTTCTAGTCAAATATAAGAATGAAATTCACCTCTAAAACTGATTTGTCCTGAAACACCATGCCTGCTGAGCTACCAACTTGCAAACTGCGTCCCAAACCTGCACCATACAACCGGAAGCAGCCACAGGCAGCCTTGGATAGTATTCCACTGAATGCGGCCACTTCAGCGAAACCTATCAAATCCAAACAGCGCGAAAATCTTACATTACATGACTGGCTTACAATATTCACAACGCGGTTATCAATATTTAGCCTTGTCCTAAATGGCATACTAAATGTGAAGGTACAGTCTAAACTTGAAGTTTAGTACGTTTTTCGCCTTTCCTACTACTACGTTTTCACCTGGCCTAAATTCTGCTAACCGCATTGTGAATTTTTGAATTTATCGACTCACATCCAAATTTGTCTCAAGATCAAGATTGTATTGCAATATTGTTGAGCACTTTAAGACGCTGCAAAGTTCGCAGGCTCGAAACCGCCGTTACCCCCCCGCCCCCTACTCTACCTCTGGCCCGAAACATCCTGGTCCCTATCTTCGGAGACGGACAACAGATGAGGTACCCAAGTAGATAGTCAGCCCAGCTACACCTTTTCATACACAGCCGCCAACTGTAGATGTCACACACGTCACACTATGTCATACATTTGGTGCTGTATGAATCTCATCTTGGATCCCTGAAAGGCTGGCGCAACACGTATGCATTATGAAAAAGTCTACTGTATATACTTCGTTTCGGATTCCCATTCAAATTGTACTTAGCCGCTACGCTCACTACGTACTTATGTAAGCATCCGCGCCATCATCGTGTTGCTCGACGCTTTGTACTACTCTCTCGTGGAATCATCGGCATACTTCAGTTCTCTCCTCTCGTTAACTCACTCGAATCTGGTCTCGTCCGTTTCGTACTCCTGGCCTTGCCCGTGACATGAGGATTTTTCCGACCATTCTCAGGTGTAAGCAACAGTGTGATGGTTACTGTTTATTGGAACAAACAATGGCAAACATTCTACTGCTGCATGCGCGAGTCCAGATCAATATGCAAATGACTGTAACTTATTCCAACCATCGTCTCAAACTCGTCTGTAGACCCTGTACAGGTGTTCTGCTGTTTGTCATACCCCTATAATCATGGGTGAGCTGTCCAAAGTTTGATCCTGGGCAAGCCTTGTGCTGATAGCACCACCGTACGTACGATCATGCGCTCACAGCCCGCGTTCGGTTTTGGATCTTTATCAAAGGCAAGATAATGCCATTGAGCGGTGTGGATAGTACCTGGACTATCGCCGAGCTCTTTAAGGAGCTGAGAAGCGATCCAGACCTATCTGCGACCCTGGGACGCACTCCGTTCGAGACGTGCAAATTCTATCGATTTGAACAGCCGGTCCAAATCGATGAAGACGTTGCTGCGACCACGAAGAAATGCTTGGAGGCCAACTTGGTGAACATCACACATTTAACCAAGGTAACAAGGCTGGCAGAAAGCACCTTGCTTACAAACGAATACGTGTGCCTCGTCATTGAACTCCCCACTGGTGAGCGCCACATTTCTTAATTGTTGACCATGACACCAAATGACATCCACTCTCAAGGGGAAACTGAAAAAGCTATCGCCGAGTTGAGCCAGAAGCATAGCGAGCTATTCGGCTGTCTTCAAATTACAGTTATCGAGCCCAAAAAATGGTCCAAGGAAGATGTTGTTTTCAACATGAAGGGTGGTCACTTTTGGTCCAATGCTGAACTTCGTTCGGATGCAATAACCAAGATTGAGGACGAGTTAGCCGAAGAACGCACCTACAAGGTGAGTAGCTATTTTATCTTCTCCGGTTCTGAGCCACGATCAACTCCCTCGTAGCCATCACTTTCTGGGACCGATTTCCTCAATGCCCGGAAGAAGGATCCCGCCAGGTTTGACCGAAACTTTCACCGTACGACTGCTGAAACGTGCAGCGTGAACGACACTCGAGAGTTCACATCGTTCTTCAACGTTCTCCGGTGCCATGCCGAGGATGCTCAACGCGTCGCCGAAAATCGCTCATCTCATCTGAAATCTACCACTTTCTTGACGTACTTCATGCTACCCCCCTTTTTTAGTCGCCTGCCGCCTTACCAGCGCTATCATGCGAGGGTGTAAGTTGTTTACTCGATGTGGAAACATGACGCTCATCGTCCATCAGAGAACTATCTTGGGAATTCCCTATTTTCATATCTACTCGGGCCGAGCCAAGTAGTTGGTGCAAGTTCACGCCGAACAGTGACCTCAGCGTCACGTCCCCAGGTTTCGTTTGCCCGTTTGTCCTCTGCGAAGTCATTTCAGATCCGAATGAAATGGACCGGTGGCGTATGCTCTCGGAAGCTATCCCTGCCACCCGAGCCGGGTATTTTCTCATGGGCGATGGCTTTTTCATCGTGGCCATTTATCTTCGTTCCAATTTGACTGCCGAACGATACTTAGTGATGCAAACAGACCCGGATGGCAAGGTTGATCTTACCTTTTCTCGACCCCCCATATTTATGAATTTATAATTATTAGGTGTCCATCGCCCAGAAGGACTTCATACTCACTGACTCAAACGAAGCGATCGACTTCTTACGAGAAATGTACAATCTGACTGCGAAGGTTGAGGCCCTTGCGGCGGGGCTCGACCCGTCCAAGCGGAGCGTACTCAAGAATGTCGCTCTGGCCGCTCGTCCCGTGATATCCCTGACTCAGCTACAGAAAGACAAGAAAGACAAGGAAAGCAAGACAACGGGCAAGTTGACGATAACCTCAATACAGGAGGAAGGTGGCGTACAAGAGGACTACTTCGCTGACCTAGAAATTCAGCGCCACTTGGAGCAAATGGGTTATGAGATTGATGGAGTACTTTTTGGGGTAGGTGTAGTCACAAGCGTGACGCAAATTTCTGCTGATGATCCATCTTGGTAGCATGAGCATGTTGCGAAGATTTCCAGCCCCTCGGACCGTGGAATCCTCAAGTTCACTCGCCGCGAGAAGGAAGTTCAGATCCTAGAGTATCTTGCAGGGGTTGTTGACCCTGCCAACCACACGATTCCTGGTGCTCATGTCTGGAAAATGCAATCGGGGGGATATATCATCTACATGTCCAGCGGAGGAGGCCATCTCACGTCGCTTATACAACCCGACGCGCATCTGTGGTCCGTGGCCGAACAGCTCGTGGAGGCAGTTGCGTTTATGCACAGACACGGAGTGGCACACCTTGATATCAAACCTCAAAACGTTCTCATCCCTGTGCATGGCGGTCGTTTGTCCATCATCGACTTCAGTATTGCTGCGTTCGTGAGGAGTCCCCAGACCAGGTTCGAAGGTACTGCCGGTACTGAGGGGTATATGGCACCCGAAGTCGTGGCTGGTCATGGCACCTATGACCCCATCCGTGCCGACCTTTGGTCCTGCGGCAAGACTCTGCAAGACCTCTGCCTAGTGTGCACCTCATCTCCAGATCGTGCACCTCTTCTCGGGGTAGCCCAACGATTGATGTCCTATAACCCAATGGATCGCCCCCTGATGTCGGATGTGTTGAAGTGGATGTCTGATCTCAGGGCTCCTCCGGACTGCCCCCCTACAAGGTAATTGTCTTCTATCTTCACGTATCGTTGTGCACGGTCTCATTTCGACAGATTTCACTCGCTTGCTTCTGCGGAAGTTGGCGCTTGAATGTGACAATATCCTGTGTTTGGCTACCACCCCTTCCCACATTTTTGTTCTTTCCATTTGTATACCTGCCATCCTGTTCAGAAGTCCTCCCCATGTATATCCTTATATGACTATTGATGAATTGCACCGACAGCTCTCAGCTAAATTTATCACAAATCCAGTTCCCCAGCAATATATGCACAGGCCTCTGATTGGTATTCCGGGGAAGTGACATGAAGCACTCGGCCACGCGTCGTATCACTAGCGCCTCCCCTGGTATATCACCATAAAGGTGATTGGTGCACCCTTTATATCCCTAGGGAGGCGTCCTTGACGGATTGAGATAGAGGAGGGGTAGCTAAATCGGCGTCATAGTTGTTGCGAGGAGTTTGCGAGTCCATATGAAGCGTACTGGATTGGGAGGTTTCTTGCATGACGACGTCCGAATCGACCAGAACCTTGTAGTCGCTCTGACACTGTTGAAGTGAGAGGTGGTTGTCCTCTGTAGCGTCGGTGTTGCTCAGCAGCTCGTCCAGAGGAAGTTCTATGGTAGGGCGAATAATGCTGAAACCGCGGGAAGAGGTGTTTGTGACGTCCTCCCCATAGTTAGGGTTCAGCAGGGGTATTGACAACCCCTGGGGGGTCAGGGGTAGGGGTATATGGGGGTAGGGGTAGGGGTCAGAATATTTTTACCCCTGGAGGTCTGTAAGGTACATGATCTGTATGTACTTACACACTCCTAATTGGCCATGTGACCTGATCAATGAAGGTCAACATGTAGATGATCTTGACAAGGTACAAGGAGAAGTTGAACAATGCATTATTGTTCTCCCTTATATTTGGAATGGGCACAGGTGATGGCCCAAGCATATGTAGATTAGTATATAAGTAGAGTAGTTTAGTACATAGAGGATAATGAGTGTTGAAGGTATATTGTTATACATGTAATGGTGTCACAGGGATACTCACCAAATATGTCAGATCCTCAAGAAATATTGTAATTTCATGCCAGACACCTAACCTCACCATGGTAATAACTGCACTCCTCTGTATTGTACTATGGGGCCTCATGAAGGACAGCAAAATCTTGCAAGTGGCAACACTTCCTAATATTGAAGGGGAAGACAAGCTTGAGGATGGATGAGATTCAATTAGTGTCAGCTTACCCATAAAACCCATGAGACCCATGAGAGATTACCTACTGCCCCTCAGTAACCTCCAAGGTTACCTTGGGTATAGGGGTATGTATTGATAACCCCTGGGGGTCAGGGGTAGGGGTAATGGGGGGTAGGGGTAGGGTCAGCGTCAGAGTACCCAGGGGTTTACCCCTGCTGATCCCTACCCATAGTTCATGGTGTTGGAGAGGGAGGGCTGAGCATATAACAAAGCGGACGGCCGAAGTCGCTGGAGAAGAGGAATGGGAACCTGAGAAACGGTTGCTCGTTAGACGAGCCAAAGTTCTTGCACTTCTGGGATCCAGCGGAAGTCTCCGTCTCGATGTGAGTGTTGCTGGTGCAACCGTTAACCTCGTCGCCAGCGACGTTAGCGCGAGTGGTCGGACGCCCGCGTCGGGTGATAGTTTCCTGGAATGCAGCAGAAGGTTTGAGGTCCAGCTTCGAGACGGCGACATTCGCTGCAACGGGAGAGAGGTGGTTAAGGGAGAATGTGAATTGCATGCGTTTGATAGTGCCGGGCTTCGCATGCTGACTGGCTTCGCAGGTGCGCTCCTTCTCAGCAGCGTGCTGGCGAATGAGATCGGTAGAGGCATTACGCCTGAAATCCGGAGCCTCAAGCTCCTCGATACTCCTAGAAGGACGGAAAATATGTAAGGGTAGAGGGTATGGGATAATGAAAATGTAGTGACGCACCTGCCCTTTTCCCAGCGCTCCGAATGGCGAGATTTGTCTTGCAGACCCAGAGTAGCACTTGTGAGACGGACCTCGAATTTTGAGGATGGTGCTGCGGGTGCAAGGTGTTGTGGGAAAATGGCAAGTGTCATGCTTACAGTCAGTGGTCAGTGGGAAGGGAAGGTGTCAGCTCAGCGGAGCTGAGTACTTCGGACCCTGTCCTCGAGGAGCTCTTTGGTGATTCATGGATAAGCAAAGGTGGGAGGGACGGAATTATGAAGAGTGAATTAACATCTCCTTGCATCGTCGTCGACTGAGACTGGGAGCGAAGACGGCGGCTAGGAGTGCGAGGGAGCAACAGAGTACTAAACGTGGTTGGAAAGGAGACGTCAGAAATAACGTGTGTTGGTGCAAGCGGGGTGTGTGAGAGAGATGTGAACGACTACCAGAATAGTAGATGTTTTTAGGATACAAAGGAACAACAGATATTTGCGAACCACTGACCTCGTCAAGAGACATACTCATGCCATCAAAGCTGACCTGAGCTTTCACCAGGGTGATGCAGGACTTCCAACAACGTAGGTATAGTTTGGTCAATGGCTTTGGCCCCAATGCGCTCCTGAAGCGTGTCAAAGGCTTTCGCTGCCACTGTGGCGTCTCGTTGACAAGCCAGCTCCAGACCATGTTCACAATCTTGCTTTGATAATCCTCGCGCTGGCTGTCGGTTGTGTTCTCCCTGAAAATTCGTCAATGCAGGAATTCCGCATAAAAGAGGACACACTAACATGATATCTGACGGCATGAGACAGACTCCCTCACGGGTATGAGCGTCAGGTGAAGAAACTTTAGCCTGCAGAATCGGCACGATCTCGCCCATCATCTTGTCGCCAAACTTGCAGCAGAGCTCCATCGTCGTCTGTGTGGCCGTCTACACTCAGCAGATGAGCAGTGTTCGCATATGACCAAATAATCATTCACCTCCTGTTGCTCATACTCTTCGCTTCAGCAGAGCTTGACAAGCTGGTCCATCAACTCAGGCAGAATTTTGCGGACTACGAAGATCAGTGTGAGCTAACCCCGACCATCTGAACTAGTGACGTTTACCTGCTGCACAAGGTCTGAGTGAAGTCCTGTCTGAACTCAGAGTGGAGAGATTGGAAGGTCTACTCCCCGATATTATCGCGAACGCACAGTCGCCACGGAGCGCCGTACACGAGGGCCCCATGTCCTTGCTTGTCTATCTCCCTGGGACGTTTGGAAACCGGTTCCAGCCGCACCTTCCTAAGATCACATCCCCCATTCTCAGTGGACTATCGGATGGGGAAGAGTACGTTCACGAGGCTGCGATGAGGGCCAGGCGAATGCTCGTGAGGTCCCGAAGAAGTAATTGCAGAAGAGGGATGGGAAGCTGAGAAATGATGGCTCGTTGGACAAGCCCCAAGTCCTTGCGCTTCCGGGATCCAGCAGGAGTCTCAGTCTTGATGTGGGTGTTGCCCTAAAGCATTTGCCGGTGAGGAGGGACAACACGAAGCGGGTAAAGTCAAATGAGGTAAAGTCGGGAGGCTGCGCCATGTCATTGTCATCATTCTCCACAACGGCAAGGACATTGTTGATGAGGAAAAGTTACAGACTCTACAACAAGGTCGTTAGAACAACATTAGCATAGAGTTGGATCGAGCCATGATGATGTGATGGACATACAACAAAAGTGAGCATAGAGCACCGAAACGACCCCGTAGCGACATGACCAGCGCTCCGAACGACGAGATTTTTCTTGCAGACCAGACGTAGGGCTCGTGAGACCAGCCTTAGGTCATTTCCAAGTGGCTGAGACGAAGCTTGAATTTTGAGGATGGTGCTACGGATGCGAGGTGTTGCGGGAAAATCGACGAGGTTGCACAAACGCTGTAACCTCCTCGATCTTTGGCCATTTTACACAGAATTTCTTGGAGACCTGAGGCAGAGATGTTCGGAACGAGCTGGGATAGTG
>MU124001.1:0-32469 GCA_014904935.1 Melanogaster broomeanus
CGTCGTGGAAGAATGGTTCGAAGAAGCTAGCGACCCTAGACCTGTTAAACATGAGAACACTCAAAACAGCCTTCCGGAAATGTTGGCCACTGCGAGCATGGCCCCAATGGTCAAGAGCGCAACAACGGGAACGTATCAAGAGCATCATGCTGAAAGAGGACGACATCGGCACGTGGATTCAAACAGGTACCAGCATAGGTGACTACGGGCAGAACATATGGGCAGAACAAGTCATGCGCCTTGCACAAAGTATGGGAGACGTAAAGGGTACTCTAATCGAGCACGCCATCAAAGCAGCACCCAGACTCCTTCGCGACCAGCTCACGGACGGATATGACACCTGGAACTACTTCATAGAAGCAGTCAGAGCAGTACGGAAGGAGATGCTAGACGTAGAACGGCGGAAACTAGAGGAGAACAGAATACGCGACAACACCGTAGCAAGCCTACAGCAGCAAATCACCCAGTTGTCACTGTGAACGCAACCCCAGTCAACGCGTCCCCTGACCCGCCACACGCCGATGAGCCTGGGAGGACACACGCAGCCATACGGTACACTACCCACCTCAATGCAAGGACAAGGCGCCGGTTCAAACATACTCCGCCCCTACAGTATGGCAACCAATACGACCCGAAGCACCCAACCACCGCTCACAAGAACTCAAATCCTAGAAAGGGCAAGTGCACTACCACAGCGACCAAACACGGAAGCAGGAAGACGAGCCTATGAAGCGGACGTCAACCTCTGGCATCAGTCGCACGGCAATGCACCACCCAGCCTAGAGCGCCCGTACCCCACCAGACCAGGCACGGCAATGGCAGGGTCAGGAGAGTGCTTCACATGCGGGCTAATGACAGACCCGCCGCACATGGGCCATACGTGCAACACGGTAGAACCAATACATCCCCATGAAACAAGATGGCGCCAACTCATCGCCAGCATGCTACGTCGCACCGTCAGCACGCGGCCACCATCAACACCGGTACACTACATCAGGAAAACCTCGAGCCCATGATTTTTACTTAAAGTCCATTTTCATAAGCATTAATGTGACATAAGCGGTTTTCCATGTCCACCCGCCCCCATGCGAATAAGGCCACACATATTATAAATAATGAGTCTCAAGGTTACAACTCATGGACCCTCATTAATACCATTGATGTGTGATTAAACGGATCAGGGTAAACGAGAATAATGGCGTCTTAATTGCGTGACAATGGGGTGTCAATGGTACATCACTGGGAATTCATAACTAGTAGTAATATAGTAGTAGGTTGGTCTGCAAACGCGGGTCCGCTTTTGTGACGGCGGGGTCATCTGCGAGATTAGTTAGTTATTTGCTAATAAAAGAAATAGAAAAAAACTGTGGTGCGTCGAACGTTGCGCCTGCGCACGAGCACGCGTTGTCTGGTAGATGCGGGAGATGGGGGTGGAGGAGTCAGGAGAGCCATGTCACAGTATGTGTGCGCGCGTGATTGTCGTAGCTGCGACGGTAGTTAGTTATTAGCAAATAAAAATAGAAATAACAAACCTATGGTGTGCGTTGAATGTTGCGGCTGCGCACGAGCGCGCGTTGTCTGGTAAATGCGGGAGATGGGGGTGGAGGAGTCAGGAGAGCCACGCCACATGTGTGCGTGCGTGATTGTCATAGCTGCAATGGTAGTTAGTTATTAGCAAAATAAAAAAACCTATGGTGTGCGTCGAATGTTGCAGCTGCGCACGAGTGCGTGTTGTCTGGTAAATGCGGGAGATGGGGGTGGAGGAGTCAGGAGAGCCACGCCACATGTGTGCGTGCGTGATTGTCGTAGCTGCAACGGTAGTTAGTTATTAGCAAAATAAAAAACCTATGGTGTGTCGAATGTTGCGGCTGCGCACGAGCGCGCGTTGTCTGGTAAATGCGGGAGATGGGGTGGAGTCAGGAGAGCCACGCCACATGTGTGCGTGCGTGATTGTCGTAGCTGCAACGGTAGTTAGTTTTTAGCAAAATAAAAAAACCTATGGTGTGCGTCGAATGTTGCGGCTGCGCACGAGTGCGCGTTGTCTGGTAAATGCGGGAGATGGGGGTGGAGGAGTCAGGAGAGCCACGCCACATGTGTGCGTGCGTGATTGTCGTAGCTGCGACGGTAGTTAGTTATTAGCAAATAAAAATAGAAATAAAAAACCTATGGTGTGCATCGAATGTTGCGGCTGCGCACGAGCGCGCGATGGCTGGTAGATGCGGGAGATGGGGGTAGAGGAGTCAGGAGAGCGTGTGTGTGCATGATTGTCGTAGCTGCAACAATAGTTAGTTATTAGCAAATAAAAAGAGGAATAAAGAAACTATGGTGTCAAACATTGCGGCTGCGCACGAGCGCGCATTGTCTGGTAGATGCAGGAGATGGGGTGAAGGAGTCAGGAGAGGTGCGTCACGGTATGTGCGTGCGTGATTGTCATAGCTGCGAGTGTAGTTAGTTATTAGCAAATAAAAGGAGAAATAACAAACTGGTGTGCATCGGGCGTTGTCGCTGCACATGAGCGTGCGTTGTCTGGTAGATGCGGGAGGAGTCAGGAGGGGGAGGACCAAAGACAAGGGGATGGGGCCAAAGACAAGGGGATGGAGCCAAAAACGAGCATGTGGGGTCATCAGCAAGCACATGGAGCCAAAGACGAGCGGGTGAGGCCAAAAACAAGCGGGTGAGCTCAAAGATGAGCGGGCGGGCTCAAAAACGAATAGGTAGGGCCATAAATGGGCGGGTGAGGCCGTAAACGAGAGGATGGGCTTGAAGGCAGAGCCATGTCCCGCAACTTGAGCAAATAAATGGACCATTCGACAACTGTCGACACCAACCTTGTCATTCTATGCACCAACGGTGGCAAACTGACCAGCGGGTCACATCGAAACGTCCGTAGAGCTCGAGATTTGTATCGTGCGATCTCCAAGTGATGATTCCGAGGGCGAGTAACTGAGGCCTGGGTTGGATGGACTGGAACTGCATACCGAAAAAGACTTGCAGTGTATAATTTGGCTAACGATGCTTACTAAGTTAGTGCTTGAACACTGACGTGGCTAGTCACATGACCTTGTATTTTGAAAATTTGACGAAGTTCATGCTATTAGGAAAAACACACTACACATTACTGTAGTGCTGTGACTTGGCTACAACTAGTATTTTTCAACAATTTTTTTTTTACTTCTGAGATCTCATTTTTTTTCCGTCGAGAACCCTCCGAGGTAGCCCGCACCATAATTTGTTGGTTTGACAAGGTCCTGATACACTGTATTGTCACTCATTTATATCATTTTTCTCATTGTACAACTTGCCGGAATTTTGTACGGAAGTTACCATGTTGATTAAGTAAGATAATTGGCATAATGGACTTTGAGTTTTGCTGATGCTACGTACTGCCAGCCACAGCCCACCCAAACGTGCCCCACCACCAGACTACACCAGCACAAGTGTACATGGTCGCACCGGCTAGCGAATGGCAAACGAGCGAGCAAAGCCTGGAGCACGCAGACATGCAGGATACCGCATGGGAGCCGTCAATGGCGGAAAACTATCTGGGACTACCGCTGAATGCAGACCAGTTGTAGCCCCGCGCACGAGTCCGCAGCGAAACACCAACCCTATGCCTAAAACCTATGCAGAACCCCCTCTACGTACACTCTCGTCTCATTTCTCATCCAGTATTCCTACCGAGCTGTCTATATCCCCTCCTCATTCCATATCGCACATGAGCACAGTACCCGCTCAACAGAAACACCCCGAGTATCAAAGTAATGTACCCACAGCTGTGAATATAGTCACTGACGTCTATCTGTTGGATGCGACGGGGAAACCGATCATCTCCAGAACCAGCAACCCCTTTCTAACCATCCCCATCCTCCAAGGCCCGCAAGGCGAGAGAGTTCGTTTCCTAGCAATCGTAGACAATGGCGCTATGATCAATGCCATCGATGCAGCAGCGTATCAACGCATCGCAAGACGCCTCCACACGCTAAGTCCATCCGAACGCACGTTACGCATGGCCAACGGCTCGCTAGTTCCCTCCATGGGCACATGGACTGGAACATTCGAATGGGGCACCGTCAAAGTGCAAACCATATTTGAAGTATTCCCCAGCGGAGGATCATGGTGCATGCTAATCGGAAAACCACTGCTCGAGCAACTCCAAGCAGTTCAAGACTACAGCTCGGACTCAATACAAGTCATGGACACACGCAACTCCAGTTCTATAATTAACCTGGGCATGTACAAACCGCTTCCAATTCTCACACTTCCCACAGCCATCCCATTCCCCTCAACCCAGCACTTCAGCCGTTGGAATGGTCACAGCTCAAGGACAAGACAGAGTCTTAGGGCTAACTCAACGCCCGACTTTCGCTCACACCTAGCAGAATGGTGGAGCAATGCGAAGAAGTGATGCCCTGACTAAGCACAAACATGCTAACTATGTGCTACTGTACTCCTGAGACTCTGGCCAGACCCCTGGCACCTCTACTCCTAACTCCTTCTGCCCAAGTCTATGGCCTGCCTCGAGCTACACTCGAGGCTCCCCAACACAAATGCCCCCCACACAAATGCGACACTCCGGGTCGCATGCTCTGAAAGGGGTATCAAGGTTTGAGGGAAGAAGTTCTGTTGTGTCATGTAGTAGGACAAGCGTGACCCGGTTATTTTCATCCTGCTCTCCATCTGGGTCAACTTCGACCTCATCCTGGCCTAGGATGTTGCCCTGTAGTGAGGCACGGCAAGCTGAGATGGCCTCTTGTTCAACCTCTGCCAGGAGTGACCCAGTACGTGGGTAGAAGCGGCGCAGGCGACGGGCATGGAAGAACCCAGGTATTGGAAATCCTTCTAGTGTTGCAAGCACGTAGGAATTTGCCCGTCGTGAAACAATCCGACGAGGGGCAGACCATCTCGGTATGATCTTGCGTGATGACTTGAATGTACTATCAATCTCATTAGCGTAAACTTGTACTAAGTGCCCAGGTGAGAAAACGACTTCTCCTGTTTTGGAGGCAAGTACCCGACGGTCAAACACAGCCTTGCATTTGATTGCATGTGCTATGGCATGGTCTGCTGCATCTAAGCGTTGTTGTGCGATGTATGCAGCATGGACATTGGTGTCTGTGGGCTCTGGTTGGTTTTGGAGTTGTTGTTCTGGTGTGCGGGGTGTGTTGGCAACGAGTCCGAGCAGTAGTTCTTTGGGTGAGAACTGAAATGCGGGTAGGATGCGGCCATTGAGGTGGTCGATGGCAGCGTCAAAGTGGTCAGGCCATGACTTGGGCACGTTGTCACGTTGCACGTTAGTATACTCGCCTTCATCAAGGTCTGGTGCACATGCACGCTTGAGGCGTCCGAGTAGGGTGTGGTTGGTGCCTTCTGCGAGTCCATTGATCCATGGTGCATACACCGCTGTGACATGATAGTGCGTGTCGTTATCGGTGCACCAGGAGTGAACGTCAGCATTGTCGAAGTGTCTCCCTCCGTCCATCATGAGCGACTCTGGTGCACGGAAGTGGTGCCGAATCTTCTCAAGTGCATCAATAGTTGTCTTCGCAGTTCCATGGGTTTTCAACTTGAATCCCCATACATATTGCGAGAACGTGTCGAGGAGTAGTAGGATGGTCTGATAACCTCCTTTTCCAGGAGGCATGCTAAGGTAGTCTGCGACGATGAGTTCGAACGGGTGGCGGCGTACAATGGGTTCTAGCAGGGAATGCAAGTGAGTGGGTCCGAAATTCTTACACTTCCCGCAGTCCAGGATGGCCTTTGTGATGGAGCGGTCGAGCCGTGGGCTATATATGCGATCCATGAGCTGTAGTTTGATCATGTCTCTGCCCCAGTGGCCTTTCGACAGGTGTTCTACATGGGCAAGCTCTACCGCTTCGGTCTGCATTACGCATTCCAGACGGGAGTGAGGTCTGGTGGAGGAATCTTTAGCTACACGCCATAGCTTGTTGCCATTAATGAAGAAAAACTTGGAACGGTGCCGCGCTCGGCGTTTGACCTGTACAGTCGCCTCTTGGTCTGCATCTAGTAAGGCGTTTACTACCTCCAACAGTAGGGGTTCGTCCCTGAACCGCTCTTGCAGGTGGTGTGGGTGATGCACCATTGGTGGGGAGTCGACCATGAATAGATCATTTATGATCCCCCTCTCACCCTCCCAGTCTTCGTTGACTGTCCAGCCGCTGCCATCAGACGATCGTTTGGGTAGCGTGGTGAAGGCACGACTTAGTCTGTCTGCTGCAGTGTTAGACAGGCCGGGCGATGGCGGATGTCGATGATGTGGTGTGCAAGGATGCCGTCTTGCCATCGGGCATGAATGGAATTGAGGTGAGGGCTCAGCAGGGTGTCCCGTAGAGCCTGACAGTCAGTTTCGATTTCGACGGGTGCTCCCCAGACGACGTCTGAGAACTGGTCCAGTGCAAACTTAAGAGCAGCGAATTCGAGAAGGAACGGCATGTATTTCTCTTCAGCCGGGGACGTTCGTTTTGAAGTGAAGGCAATGGGGTGTTGGCGGGTAACTTTCTTTCCTGAAGGAAGTGTGGTGGTGAAGCGCTGCGTGAGGATGGCTCCGAATCCATCTTTGATGCCGTCTGACGTGATTATGAATGGTGTGCCGTCGAACCTCGGGCCTTTGAGAACTGGCTCTGAGATCAATGCCGATTTGAGGGCTAGAAACATGTGGGTATGACCGGGGTTCCAATGTGGAGGTAGGTGTGTTGTTCGTAGATGCTGCCGGTACTTTTGCTTGCCTACTTTTGCACCCCCTGGTGGCAGCCCAAGTCGTCTGATTAGGTCGGTTAGCGGGCTTGCCACGCGTGCATAATCTTTGACCAGGCTCCGGAAGTATCTCGTAAGGCCAAGGAACTGCATCAGGTTGTGTAGGGTAAGTGGGGTTTCCCAGTTCGTGACGGCTGTGAGTTTCGTCAGGTCAGCCTTAATGCCCTCTTTTCCCACTCGTGCACCAGCGAATACAGTCTCAGTCATGAATAGGCATGTTTTCTGTGGGGACAACGAACAGTTTCTTTTCTCGCACCCGTTCGAAGAACTTACGAAGGTGGCCCAGTTTCTCTTCGAATTCATCCCCCGCCATGCCTGTGTCGTCCACATATAGTTCGTATAGGATACCAATCTGGTCCTTGAGCGCAGCGGCTGCCATGTCTCCAAAGGCTGTGGGGGCGCCTGTGAGCCCAAAGGGCATGCGGCGGTAGCACTCATAGCCTCTCCCCTCCGTGTAGAAGCAGATATACGGTTGGGTGTCTTCGTCCACTGGTATTGCATAGAATCCCGCAGCGAAATCGATTATGCTGATCCAGTGGTGTCCAGCCAATCTCTGCTGTTTTGTCCGTATGTCACCTTGCGGCATGGTGGGTACTTGACATGCGCGGTTGATGTCGGCAAAGTTTTGGCATATACACCATTTGATGGACGTTGTCGGCATGCACTCTGCCTTGGATGGTTCAGGTCGAGGGGGTAGGTCTGAAATTGGTGGCAGGCCGTTGTTATAGAGCTGATCATTGACGCGGTGAACCAGTTCTTCGATCGGCATTCCTCCCGAGTCGTGGGTTTTCTGGGTGAGGACAGTGGATCCCACAGCTCTGACATCTTCTGCAGCGATGCGTCGTATGATTCCTGCATCTGTCAATTCATTCAGCCGGGCATAGAGAAATTCACGCTGTGGTGGGGTTAACGGGCGCTGATGAACCTTGGTTGGAAAGGTGGTCTCTGCTGGAATGTTGAGCTTGAAGGATGTGAACTCTACCGGATGTACTTCTTTCACTGTGGCGGCAAACGTGTCAGTGAATTCTTCCACTAGGTTGCATACCTGTGATCGTTCTGACTGTGTGAGGTCGTCCCCAACCTGCACCATGTCTAGGATTTTGGCTACTCGTTGGGGGTTGAACGGTGCTGTGTTGCGAGTCCATATGTTGTCAGGAGTTGCCGGTGTATTAAAGAGATCTGGCAGTTCTCCGTATGGGTCTTGATCGCTGTTCTCTGGCTGTGTTTGACACGTAGTTATTGATTCTACTGGGGACGGGGCAGGGTTCGGGCTGGGCAGTTCTGTTTGGCGCGGTGGGTTGACGAAGATCGGGGAAAACAGTGGGTTAGATGCCAACGGGCTATTATTCACAAAAATGGGAAAAGTGAGGGATGGTGCGGACTCGGGTTCCTGAGGAAGTTGGAATGGTTGGTAGCTAGAAATTACGATGTTAGCCCCCAACACGGACAGCTTCTTCACTTGTTCCCCAACCGCATCTCTAAGGTGTGTGTCGAATGCAAAGAGCTGATGCGATGTTCCTGTGGGCGTCTCGGTCAATGTTACCACCATATACGTCGTTGAGGCATCGGCGTTTGACTGATCGTGTCTGGCAACATCTTCTGTCAGTGGTCCTGGCGCCTCTTGCGACATGGGTTGTTGCACAACAGTGTGCAGCTGTTCGCTTCTGTAACTTCGGTTAGCGATAACAAATGGGGGGCTAGCAAATGGAAAGGATATCTCATCAAACTTATAGTCGTGTACCGCCTGTAGTTGCTCAAGAAGCGGTTTTCCGAGGAGCATCTTCCAGCTTCCTCCACTGGGGAAGACTTCAAACTGGGCTTGTACTGTCGTTTTGCCCCATTTGATTGATCCTTGCCAGATTCCCTGGGACTGCTCAATACGTCCATCCGCCATGCGTAGTCGCCTGTGTGACGACTGGAGTGGACGTAGTCGCTTCGCATTCTTGTGGTACGTTTTGAGGTCTAGCGCGTTGATCATGGCACCGTCGTCTACATGTGCTTCCATGTATGATGTTACCCCTTTCGGTCCGAAAATAAAAACATCAGTTATGAAGGGTTTCGACTCGTGTGTGGCGAGACGTCTTGCAGCATCCAACGTATACAAGTCAACAGTAGATTCAGGGGGGGAAACGGGGAGGTGACTCAGCGTAGGGTCTATGGATTGGGACGTATGGATGGCTGTGGCATGTTGGCTGGTACTCGATGGGGGGGGTCCGCTGGTGTAAAGTCAGAATCTATACTACTAGGTGGGTCAAATGTGGGACAGTCTTCGAATGGATTGTTAGAAAACACGGGGCTAAGATCAGGAACGGGGAGGGCGAGATCAGAGGCTAATGAAGTGAGTAGTTCGGATGTATGTATGGCAGGTGACGAGAGTGTTGACGCTAAAGTAGACGACGACATGGAAGGAATAGCTGACGTTGGAATGGAGGACATGTCAGAGATAAAGGTGGACATATTAGAGGGTGAAGATGGTGCGGAGATGGCGCCTAGCACGTGTGCGTCTGAGCTGGGTTCACTGTCTGATTGGGGCTGGGTATGACTTGGATTCGCGCTGGGTGCATCGGGCATTGATTCAACTGTCGGTGATCGTTGTGAGGTGTGGACTGCAGGGTTGCCCTGGTCTACTGCAGTCCAGACCTGTTTCCCTGGAACGGTGAGTCTGGGAGGGGTTCGATGTACGCGTACTGGTAGGGGTCTGATTGCGCGTTGTAGTACGATTGATATTGTGTAGTGGCGACGTATTGCACTGGTGTTCCGGGGGGTGCTAGGCTATTTCCCCGCAGTGCTCTGTTAACGAGACCGGACACGATTTCACGCCACCATTTCTCTTGGGCGGGGAGGTTCGGGTTGGGGCAGTCGTCACTTCTGTGTCCCGGGAACGTAACTGTGCCGCACCCAAAGCACTCTCTAGACCCCAAGGGTGAGGTTCCCGGCATCAGAGGGAAAGGTCGAGTTGTGTTGGGCACAGTTTCAGTTCCATGTTGCGCCAGCCAGTCTGTAACCTGCTTGTTGTACGCCTGTCGACCCGCCTCTGTAGTTGGATGGTGGGGCAAGTTGGTGTATCCTGCTGCTAGACATAATCGTTCAACTTGAGACACTCTGCCAGGCCCCGACGGTGTTTGGGGTTGTTGGAACCTGTAGAATAAATTCGACCTGGACATGGGCGTGGCCGCCTGGCTAAATGGATTGGGCGCGGGCGTCTGGAACGTTGGCTGTGGAGTGGGTAGAGGTACTGTAGAACTTTGTGACGGTGCTGTGCGTGGTGCTGGGGTTGGGAGCATGTAAGCCATGGGTCCGAGGGTTGGTCTGAAGGCTGGTGAGGATGGCTGGATGTTCATCGTCTGTGTGGGTCGTGTCAGGGATTGTAATGAGAGACCTTGAAGGTGGGCCTTTAGTTGTGCCACTTCGTCTCTGAGCTCTTTCTCTGCCGTTCCCTTCGCCTTGAGTCTGGACAACTGTGAAGTCGAGACGTTAGAGACCGCAGTGAGGAAATCGGTCCACGTGTGAAACATGTCTCCAATGAGCTCGCGCATGATGTCGGGAGTGTTCTCGAGTACGACATCCACTAGTAGACAGTTGACGTCGCCTAAGGTCTGAGCTGTGTGGAACACGCGCGTCGCCCAATGCACATGTCCCCACTCTTGCCCGTTCTCTCCCTCGACGAGGACGCCGATGTCATTTTCATCTAGGGTGATTGCGCGCAGGCGTTCCTTCTTTTATGTGGCTGTGAGCTGCACGATGACTGGCGGGGGCCACCTTTTGAGGAATGCGTCTTGAAAGTCGTCCCAGGACGCCTTCATAGTCGCGTCTAGTGTTAGGAACCATTCCTCGGCTTGGCTTCCTCCTGCGCATTGGACCCCGAAGCGTTCAATGCGTTGTCTGTCGGACCAGGTTGGTGGGGCAGCCATAATGAGTCTTTTCAACCAGTCTGTTGGAGACTCGTTCGACTTGTACTCTCCTCTGAAAAACGGGATGGCAGCTACTATTGATCCCATGGTCAGAGGTGTGGGACAGGTAGAAGGGTGCTGAGGCGTTGATGGTAAGGTTAAAGGAGGGACTTGAAGTGGGTATGAGTCTGGGGTAGGAGGCAAGGGTGATGGGGCTGGAGCGAGTTGCCAAGGTTCTAGGTGGGCGTATGTGGGGTTCCTAGGTTTGTCTCGCAAATGCCTCGTATTAAGCCGTAATGCGTTCTGGGTGTAGTTCGATTCTGAAACTCGGCGTTGTATGAGAAATCCTCTGGCAGGCTGGATGCCGCGCAGACGGGCTATGTCGTCCAATGAGATAGCCGTTGTGGGCGTCTCCCTCTTGTCACCAGGTGGAATGGTCACAGCTCAAGGACAAGACAGAGTCTTAGGGCTAGCTCAACGCCCGACTCTCGCTCACACCTAGCAGAATGGTGGAGCAATGCGAAGAAGTGATGCTCTGACTAAGCACAAACATGTTAACTATGTGCTACTGTACTCCTGAGACTCTGGCCAGACCCCTGGCACCTCTACTCCTAACTCCTTCTGCCCAAGTCTGTGGCCTGCCTCGAGCTGCACTCGAGGCTCCCCAACACAACGGCATCCCGGCCAAGATCCCGCTGATCCGATCTTCTCTTTCAAAATAGAAGGATCTTTGCTTTGCTCAATCCAGAAGGCAGCAACCTTAAGCACCTGTGCCAGCATTGAATGTTTTTCATTTGCCATTCATTTGCCATCTGACTTCTTTGCCATCACACCTGCCATCACCATTCATTTCCCATCATGCCAATATGTCATTGCCATCAAGCGCTTCCTGGATACACGAGTTCGCCCAATCAAATGGTTATGCACATGCCATCGGCCAGCCGCTTGACAACCAGTCAATGCCAGCATGGCTCATCACGTCATTCTCCCCTGCCGTACCATTCCCTGTCCACACAGGACGAAAACTCATCATTCAGAGCAATCTCAGCTCTACTCCTTCACTTTGATCAGTGCTCAGTCATTGCACGCTCACAGAGGAGCTAGAACTGTACAAGGGGCAGCAGTGTTCATGCACACAGGGGACATGGGACGCATATGGGACACAATGGGACATTGATGACATCATCATGTTTATGGCAGCACAGCCCTGCTTAGTCATCCACCATCACTCCATGCTCACTCAGCACTTCATCATTCACTCACTCATCCTTCATCATGCTTTATCATCCAACCCCTCTCTTATTCATCTGCTTCATCAGCACACACACAGCATGACCCTTACTCAGCTTCCCCTTGATTACTCAGGAGCTCCACTTTGCTTACTCAGAAGCATAGCCATGCACAGTCATACACAGTCAAGCTGACTAATATTCCTTTTTTTCTTACTAATATTCTTTTCTTTATTACTCATCACTCTCCTTCATTGCCATTAGTACACATGAGCATACAAAGTCTTCAGTAGTATATAAACCTACCTACTTTCCCTGTAAAAAAAAAAAGAGGTCACTCCCAATCAATTATCCAGTTCAAGTTCAAGTCTAGCCTCAGTGTAGGCTAAATCTCTTTGTCATCTGAAGTCAAGAGGACTTCACTCTTATTCATCCATGCTTACGTCATTGCCATTTGAAGTCAAGAAGACTTCACCCCTATTCATCTTCATGCTTACATCATTGTCATTTGAAGTCAAGAAGACTTCACCCCTATCTCCCATCTATGCTTATATCATCATCACCTGGACTTCACCCCTGTCTATATCTCTCTCACTCCTCAACCAGGAATACAGTACCACCCTGAACAACCAGACACCGGCCATTCAACGACTGTTCCACTAGGGTCTGGGCTGTTGGTTTTGTGTTGGTTTCAACATAGATCCACAGCACGATTCACACCGATCAACAAGATTTTTGTTGCAGACCCCACATAGGCTTCATGAAATGGAGCCTAGGTGGTCTGCAATGCATCCGAGGCTGTCCTTGATTTTTGCGGTTGCCTGTTCTGTCACATGAGATGGTGGGAAAATTTGAGGATGGCATGTCATCATTGCTCATGCAATTCTTGGCTAAATTGCTCAGGACTTTTGTTGCAGACCTTGGCCAGGGACTTCTGGGAGGGTCTAGATAGCGAGCCAAGGGATAGGGGTGCTTGTGGAGGGAGGAGGAGGAAGGAAACAGATGGCAGCACATGAGTAGGGTCCTCGAATATCTGAGGGATAATGTGGGGTTCCTCCGCAAGAGGTTCTGGCATCGAACAGACCTTGGGAATAATGATCTGATGAGGAACACAAATAGATCTATACAAGAAAAGGAAAGGATGGACAGGAATGGGTTGCATAATGCAAGGATAAAGAATGGATGATGAAGGGGCTCTGGCATCGAAAGACTTGTCCACTGGCATCACAGAGAACGCTGATGAGAATGAATGTAACAAAATAGAAGAAATCTCAGGATGCAAGAATGGATAACAGGATTTGAAGAGAGATGTACCTGGCACTTTCCTACCACCTCCCCAGTCATTGGATAGGTCATCAAGGGTAAGGACACCCATCTCTGCAGCTTTCTGATGGTCATCGCTGCAAACCTTTGATACTCGAACCTGCTGACATCCTTCACCCCTAAGACGATTGAATGGATGATACTGGACAATGGCAAGGGTAGACTCCATGCTCGTTTCAGCAGGATCCCTGTCAGATGCAGAGTCTACAACATCCTGGATCGTCTGATGCACCTCTACAGGCTGTGATGCCAGGCCTTAGATGATAGCAATAGGATCACATTTCAGAAACTCGCCTGCTGAGTCCACATCCACAGCTACTTGATTCATTGTCATATCATGGGAATGACTCTAGAAATCCAATGCAACTTCAAGCAGGTCTTTCACTGGGACAGGAATGCACTCTTCAAGTTTCAGTCAAGGACTCGCTTGGAAGTATCATCATCCTCGGGTCGCATAGGATACCTAGAGGGAATAGATGTGATAGGAAACAAAGATGGGTTAGCACTTCCACACATAGGGACAGGATCATCAATGCTGAGGCATTGGGACAGGCCTGTATCTGAAAGGTAACTTGAGTTAGCTGACAACTCGGGTTTCACTTCTACCTCAGTCTCGGGTCTTGAGCAGACTAGGATTCCTGTCATCACTTGTGACAAGAGGTCAGGGATGGATCCTCAAGTAGATGGAGCACTAGGGGTAGTGACGGTTGGAACGATCATGTTCATCTCATACCAGTAATCAATGCTAGCCTTCATACAGCTGCTTCCAGAATAGTGGGGAATCCACTGGCCCTCAGGAAGGTATAGATTCCTGTCAGAACCATGGAAGATCTTTCTGGCTAGGATATATGCCTGGACCTCTACACAGTCATGAATATGGTGACCCCAGCCTGCACAAAAGTTGCAAATCCCACTGCACCGAGGGTTATGACTCTGCAAGGGAAGTTCCTGCTTTACCATTCTGCTGGGCAGGGGTTGCTGTAGCATGGTGCAGGATTACTGGGTAGGCATTGAGGACTGATGGCTAGATGTTGGAGACTGATACTGATTAGCAGGGAGCTGATAGGACGACTGCAGAACAGGAAGGGGAGCATGTAATGCTAATCCTGATAGGAGGAATTGAGCAGCAGTGGATACCTCCTCCATTGGACAGGGGTCATCAGGATGAAGTTTAGGGTTGACAATGTATGCCCTATGAAATGTAAGGGAAGCAACATTGCTAGGAAAACCTTGGAGGAAGAGATGGTCCCTTTCCATGGATGCAAGACAACCCTTGCTGATGAGGAATGCAGAAATCCAAGTAAACTTCTGCTGATATTCCCCTAGGTCATCTCGGGTTCACTGGGCTTCTGCCTATATTTGAAAACAAGATATTCAAGGTCAGCCCACATAAAATGATTATTACCTTTGTATCCGGGGTATAGCTTCTTGACCTCAGCAATAAATGCATCCCAGTCATTTCCAGATGCAGATGGGAGATATTCCCAGACCTCAGCCTCCTCCAGATCTGCATAGTGAATCACAGCTCAGATTTTGACATCGTCGGGTAGACCAGCAGTGGTCCCTAGGAGATCAACATCCTCAAGGAATCTAGGGAGTTGAGAAGAGACCTTTCCATCAATCTTGGGAGCATCCTGCTTGCCTTGGAATGGCATCTGTAAAAGGTAAGCAGCCATGGTGACAGCAAGGAAATAT
Organism: Melanogaster broomeanus; assembly: GCA_014904935.1. Lineage (NCBI taxonomy): Eukaryota > Fungi > Basidiomycota > Agaricomycetes > Boletales > Melanogastraceae > Melanogaster > Melanogaster broomeanus. Next base: position 14,909 of record MU124001.1, read on the forward strand.
TAGTGCCAAGGATTGGTGATATCAGATCTCCAAACCACTGCGGCTGTGCTCAGGTTGACAGCAGTGACAATCATGAGATAGGATCAGGAACAAGGGAAACTTGAAGGATGTTGACAGGGAATGACAGGGAATGATGGCGAATGATAGAAGACTTTGGAGGGAATAGGGATCTTGCAACTAGGACAGTTCCAGAACTACATGAGCAAATTTTCAGAGTTGAGATGCTAGGCACTGGGCCTAAGGACCTTTCTTGTTGACTCTTCAGAACCCCTTGTGGTGGACTCCAGATTTTGATTTGATACTTCCTGTGAGATGTGAAATCCCCTAGGTAAGGCTTGGGTTTGTAAGAAGGGTACAATATATTCATCCCTAAAGGGGTTCTGTGAGTGAGAAGACTTGTAGAAGGAGTAGGCTTAGGTGTAGAATGAGGGAAAGGTTCCCTAAGATATCCCCTGACTGTAGGGCTGATATTTGGGATGTGAAGCAGTTGGAATGATAGGATTTATACTCAGAAATGCATAGAACTTGACTCAGGAAGACTTTAGACTTGACTAGGACTCACTTTACTTGTGACACTTGTGCAGGAAATAAAAGGTATATTCAAAAATGATAAGGGTAATGCTTTATAGTCCAGGCATACCCAGGACTTTGGTAAAAATAGACAAAACAACATAGGATCCGCTTCTAGTGGACCAAATACAAGGAAAACTATACTTCTCTTCACAAGAATAACCCAGGGACTTACCAGCAGGTTGGAATGGACATGAACAATGGTTCCCAAGACGACGATGGATGACCTGATAGACCCAATGCAGGGTCTGATGTTCCTAGGACTCAGGTATGGCATAGGATGAGCACACAAAGAAGGGAAATGATGGGGATGTGACAGGGATGATAAGGAATCCACAGGGACTTGTCTAGGAGTCCTCAAGAGCTGTCTACAGCCATAGAGAATATTAGTTCTCTACAGTGGAACAAAGTGGAAATGTGTTACGATTTTTCTCTTTGACGCTCGCGTGGCGCCTAAAGACTCAGTCACGTGCCCTCACATGCCTTCGCGACATCTTATCACCCAAGCGCTCTTAAGTGATAAGATAACGGATACGTGACTCATTTCTCCATTTGTATTAACATTGGATCGCTGGCTTTCACCTAGATCTTCCGCCGTCGATCAAGTCCCGTTTCGTAGAACAATAGCTCTCTATTGTTCTCCTTATCTGTCTTACAAGCTACGCCCTTCGTGATCTCCATTGTTCCCCATATCTGGCATACGCTTCTCTTCTTGATCTTCTATGTCGATCGCTATGATTAGTTTCCCTTTGATGGCTCACAATACTTCCCTATTGTTCGCCTAGATAGTAGAACAATGCCTTACCATTGTTCTCCCTTTATATCACCACCTACCATACGGTATATAAACCTAGATAACTTGTATTAGCTGGCTCTCCAGCTTGATCTACCAATATACTCCTGTACCATTCACTTGCGTACTCAAGAGTCTCCTCTTGGTTAGAACCTACGCGGTCACTCGCTAGGCGATGCCCTCGCTCCCTCAACCATGTAATGGTTGTTGTATGCTCGGATAACAAGGCAACCGAGCTAATCGTCACATGAGATAAGTACTCACGTGACAGTTTGTTACTGACGGTGTTAGGCAGCCACCGAACGCGTAACAAAATGTCACGGAGATGTCAAGGGGAGAATTGGAAGTGTCAAGAGAACAAAGGGAAGTGTCAAGAGAACAAAGGGAAGAACAAAGTCAGAATGATGAAAGTTATTGACATGAGAAGGAGAGAATGATGGAGGAATGGAATGGAGAATATGAGGCATCAATAAGGATAAAGATCTTAGACAGTGGGGGAGATGAGAACCGGAGAACCAGAGAAGTCATGTTGATATAGGTAGATGTGGTATAGCCATCAGAGTTGGTCCAGAGGTATTGGAGGGGGTCTGGAGTTGAATGTGCAGATCTTGGATATGACACCATCATCTTATGTCGTGACCTCCAATTCTGGGCCCAGATGAAGCATATCCAATGGAACTACCATTTCATCTGAGATGACCTCATTGGAAAGGGAGAGGCTGACATCCACTATGTGCCCACCAGGGACATGGTAGCTGATGTCCTAACCAAGGCACTTGTCCAGGAAAAACATTGGTCCTTCTTACGAGGCATGGGATTATGATTGCACTCGAGTGGGAGTGACAAAATATGACATCCCAGAACTCTATCTCCGGTCGCCATACCTGGTCGCCCTATCTCTGGTCATCCCTGGCTCACACTAAGCCTGACCGGACTTGATTGGGAGATACCCGATTCTCTGGTACCTGGAGTACCTGACCTGTTATCTCATGCTTGACATATCTAGATGTACCCATTCCCATGCTCCCCATTTCATGTATGCTCAAGTTCCTGGTAACTTACTATTTATACAACCACATCTCCACCCATGATAGTTCAGTCTTTCACTTATTTGTTGATCCTCAGTCATTTCCACCCTCTTAGGCAGCAGCCACCAGCTGAGGTGAGTTACTTATTATTATTGCTGTCCATTACCTATAGCTGATGTACTATAGTCCCAGGCATCTCTGCCCTTCATTAGATTTTGTCATATTTTAGCCCAAACCTTGGCCTAACCAAAATACCTATTACGAAACACGTGTTAGAATGGATGCCCATGGAGCAACTTGTTGACGACTTACACAGAGCATTGACCTACGGTACCCATCATCTCTCCGAGATCTAAGCCCCAAAGTACATTTGCTGCTACGCTCATTACAGACATACCACAGGACTCATCAAGTCCTTTCCAATCAAATCCAACATAGCAATGTCATGTTCCTTGCGAATGAGCTCCAGTGCTCCTACTCCTTTTGCCCAGGTAACGGAGTTCGAGATAGATACCGGGTACCTGACCTCGCCTTCTTTTCCAGCCCAGTCAAAGTCAATCAGCTGCACTTTGTTACCTTCTTGCGTGATCATGACGTTTGGGTCTCGAAGGTCGCCAAACACAAAACCTTTATGATGAAGACACTCGATCATTTGCCCTAGGGTGGACTGAAACCCAGCGGGGATCTGTTTGAGTTTCTTCGCACTATGGAGCATCAGGCCGTCCACATATTCCATCACAACCATCTGCAGGTCGCCGTACGATGGTGTGTCGCCATCGACCTCGATTGGCCCGCAATAGAGAAGATTCGGTGCGAAACCTGCTGCCGCCATCTCGCGGTGAGCGTCCGCACCGTACTTGGTGACGAACTTGACTACGATATTGACGAGTTGTTGGCCTCGACGGTCCTGGCCAGATAAGTCACGCAAGAGGTATGAGGTTGGAGGGGTTTCGAGTACTGGAACTTGACTCGTACATCACCGCGCAGATACGCATCAGGAGATGGAAAGAAGCGGGGGTGAGAAGGTGGGTGGGGGGAGTGTAAGTAAGGTTTAACAGTTTCGATGGTGGTCTTGTACCATTCTTCCAGTCGGCTGATCGACTCCTTGAGGGTATACAGGACGCGCCCGATTCGGAGGTATTGATGATCATCGTGAGCGGAGTGGATAGGATCCAGATAAAGTCCGTGAGCCGCTGGACAATGCACTCCGATGTGATGATACCACCCAGAACTGCAAGCCATGGTCCAGCATGGGCGATGAGGAACGTGGGACAGCAACATCTCATGCGGAGTGCCTTAGTCTGCACATAACATGAATCAGTATAATGGTTATCAAGAAATGGAAAGTCTGCACCTCTTCTTGACGGAACACACGTAGGAACGAGAAGGAGGCCTGAACGGATGGGTCTGAACCTCCATCACCAAATTCGTTCTTCTCTTCGCTGACGATTAGATATATCTGAAAGTGTTTATACGAACTGAGCACCATGGCGTCCGGAATAGTTTTGTCGCGGTTTTGCGCGATGGTAAGAGGCCGGTCGAGAACCTCCTCCAACAGAGGTTTGAGACGGATTGCACGGTCCTCCTCGTTGCGGTGGATTGCAGAAAATCCAGTCATAAGATTCCGGACACGGCAGGTGAAGTCTAAGGGCACGTCGTATGCAGGATCAAAAGCCTTGCTACTGAAGTACGCGAATGCTGGGTTGAACAATTGAATGGGGGGTCCGTTCGTGTCTGCCGGTTTGTCCACAGCGTAACGACCATCACATATCCTCTGTTGTTCATTGCGTTGAATTTGGATATACTCGCTCGATTTTGCGGCTGCTGAAGGGGTGGGATCTTTGCTTAACTGACAGGTGCGTTCGAATCCTTTTTGAGCGGAATTGATGGATGAGCAGCTTGGCGTTGAAGAAGGGAACGAAAGAGCTCTCACTCGCGTTCAACTCGGTCAAGATATCGCCCTCCTCCTCCACCTGTTCGTCTGCTGTCCGGTGTTGAACGGCTGCGGGTGTCATTAAATAGTCGGCTAAGAAGGAAGCATGAGGGACAGCTCACAGGCCGGGGGTTCAACGACGATATGAAGGTAGTCGGGATTGGGGGGTTCCGGAAAGATCTGAGACAATCTGCTCGCAGGGAATAATGCATCCTTAGCTTCAAGGTGGAGGCCCTTGATCGTTGCTTTGAGCGCGTCGTCGTTGCAGAGCAACGACTTGGGGGCTTCCCAGAGAACCAGAGCATCTGCGTCTACATCGCGGAAGGCATTTGGCTTTTTGCTCTTGATCAAGTCTTTGAGGAGAGCGACATTCTCCATTTTGTCGATCTTGACAGAGAAAACGTTGCTGCTATTTTCACCTAAGACCAAGCAATTGAGGGTGATAGTCTCTTGCGGTATAGAATACCCTGAGAGATCGCACGCAATTAGAATGTAGAAAAAGTGGCAATAATAAACAATTTACCCGGCACCTTGACGGAGCCTCCCAAATTCCAAGAACTGGGTGCCTTGACGATGATAAGCCACTTCCCCTCATCAGACTTGGGGAAACAGAGGGATAATTTGAGTCGTGAATTGAGGCGTGGGTTTCCATTCGACTGCCACTGATTGAGCGCGTCTTCTAGGTTTTCATCATGATCGGGAAGACGGAAGGGGTAGAGGTCGAGATTGCGCGGATCCACATCGCAGAAGCCCACCGGGTTCTTGTTCTTTATGGCTTCTTTGAGGGCTGCGACGGTCTTCGTGCTTGAAATTTCCACAGGGAAGATCCTTCCGGTATCTTCACCGTGGATCCAACATTCAAGCTCGAGTATTCCTGAGTCCATGGCACTTCAAGTTGGTTGGACTGACACGGATTTTCTAGATGAGTTGTCTGAAAAGAGCAATTGGAGTGCCTCAGCAGTTTGGCAGCAAGACAACAGAAACTAAGGTACACCTCTGGCAAACAGTACACTAAAGAGGAGCAAAGGGTTGTTCCACATGTGGACGTTGAGAGGTTGGTCCACAATTGTGGCTGTGTTCCAGTGATGAGTCAATTATTAGGGAAGCTCAAAGTTGGCCGCACACGCTCAGTGACTGCTCACCCTCACGTCGCTCACGACCCCTCACTTTCGCTCAAAATAGAAACATTATATAAGCTGTGTATTGCAAAAATTTGAAGTTACAGTACACTATCTCGTGGTGTATGATGGCCGTCCCCAAGTTTCCTTATTCATGGTGACATTATATGCATGACAATGTTGTCACACTATGCGTGACCCATGTGACCATCTACTAGCAAAATTTGTCACATATGAAGGTATGAACTACTTGTTGGTTAGATAATCGTTCGGATCCTCACGCGACTACTACACAGTACATACAAACCCTATTCCACCTACATTAGCCCTACCGCACGTCGTGTACTCGTCGTCCACTATCGCGAATAACCACCGCCGTCTCGTCACGCCTGATCAGCAAGTTACGTCCCCGGCAGTCGACTTTTCAACATAGTGGACCAGGCCTGCACTATCAAGGTCTAAACAAAGTGATAGTCGCACGACGGACTGTGCGAGTGCGCTGTCGACCGACGGGCTGCGTCGCAGGTACTGCCGAATTTATTTTTTGAGTCTCTTTCAAGTTCCCTCCTCATCCGCTCCGAGCTTTGGGGCATCGTATCTGGCAAGGAGACCAACCCTGACCCCAAAACTGCCACCACTGCAGCAGTCGAGTCCTTCGTCTCGCGCCAGCTCAAGGCCGCTGCCGAGATCACGCTGTATGTCGAGGACAGCCAAATCCCTCATATCCAAGGTGATGACCCAAAGGTCATTTGGGACGAGCTCGCTCGTGTCCACCGCTCCCGTGGCCTCTCCACCCAGCTCGCCGCCATGCGAAAATTCTCGCGCATGGAGAAACACCCCAACCAGTCTATCTCCTCGTGGATCGGCGACATCAAGGCACAAGCACACCTCATTAAGGATATCGGTATCACTCTTCCTGACCTTTTCGTCATTGTCGTTCTCACCTCTGGACTCCCTGCTGAGTTTGACTCTGTAGTTGTCGCTCTTGACTCCATTGAGTCGAAGAGCCTTACCCTCGAAGTCGCCATCTCGCGTCTCCTTAACGAGGAAGAACGCCACCTCAGTCGCAAGCTCATGGAGGACTACAAAACCTCACTCATCAAGGGTGAACCTGACACTGCCGATGACTCCACCGCCTATGCCGCTCGCGTCAGCAAGCCCAATGTCACCTGTTTCAAGTGTGGCAAGAAGGGCCACTACGCGAAGGGCTGTGTAGAGGAGAACGAGAGCGCTAACCATGTTGATGATGAGCCCAATGGCGTCTGGTAATCTCTAGACATTCAGGGGGTGTATATCCTATTTATTCTATTCATTCGGACCTGCTCACGATTCTGGGGGTGTGTTGGTTAGATAATCGTTCGGATCCTCACGCGACTACTACACAGTACATACAAACCCTATTCCACCTACATTAGCCCTACCGCACGTCGTGTACTCGTCGTCCACTATCGCGAATAACCACCGCCGTCTCGTCACGCCTGATCAGCAAGTTACGTCCCCGGCAGTCGACTTTTCAACACTACTGTACTACAGAATGGTAGGTACATAGGTATAGAATGATGGTAATTAAAAATGATGTTGAACTATGCAGTCGAGGATGTACTGGATGTAGAAATGAAAAAATGATCTAAAGTTACTTGGGTGCATGACTCGAATTCAACCTTTCACAGGTGGCTGCCAGTCCACCCTGACATATTTATCAATAAATCTGCGGTAAGGGTAGCATGAGAGTTTTGCATAAATCCTGGTCATTCCTCGTGCTAGTACTGAGCTCGGGGAGTTTATGCATAAGCGCTTCTGTGAGGGATCCTCCATAATCGGGATCTGCCGGGTTTGGCCCAGGGCACGTGAACCAGCACAGCCACACTCTTGTGATTATCTAAGTATCCCAAAAGAGGCCACTACATCCCAGAACATGACCGCATTTGGAAATGTCAATATATTGGCTCTCCTGGGCCTCCTCCTATGTTTTTCACTTCTATACCACTGTTCCCCTCTACATATACCTAACCAATTTATTTGTACATCATATATGTATAGTATAGGCCATCTTTGACCGCTTACATGAGCACTTAAAGCATGGTATGTGGGTACAATCAATATATGGTGAAAAAAACAAAAAAGCGGTCCGATATTTTGATATTTCAGACATATGGACTAGTAAACTATGTCCCAATTAAGGCATTGTATGTACCTAAAACATATTAGAAGCCCATTGCATGGGGCGGGCTCCTTATGATTGTATGACCATATTTCTCCTGACCACTTATAGGGGTACTATAAATGCCCCTGTCAGTAATCTCTACATACAAGTATCTAGAATTGTACCTAGCATCCATAGGTACCTCCCACTCGAATTTCAAAGGCAATCTATTCAGTGTTGAGAGCAGGGGAAGCAATACAGACATATGAAATGCATGGGAAAATACCTCAAAACATCAGAAACTTGAAAACAACATATCAAAAACAGACAATTGTACACCACACACCTACATAAGGGGCTTGGAAGTAGTTTACATGGAATATATATACACTAAACATTGTTAATGTGGAAATAGGCTTTGACACTAAGGAGCCATCGGTTGGCATTGGTGGGTGACCCATCGAAGGCAGTTGGTTGCCCAACTTTAATTTCTTGCACCTTAGATGTCATTGACGAAGAGGTCGTTGTCGCTGATGGAGGAATAGTGGTAGGTGGTTGGTTTCAGGTTGATGATGCCTGGGTGGCAGTCGGGGGACCAATGGCATTTTCATACCACTGTCGGAACAATGTGGGGTGTGTCCAAGCTCCTTTCCCTGTTTGGGTTCTAAAGAGCACGAGGACTGATTCAGGAAGCGCTTCGATATACACTTCGAGTTCTTCAGTGGGTTCTTTTTCTTCTGAAGGAGTTGTCGATTGGGGAGGAAGATCTTTGGGATCTTGACCTAGTCTGGATAGACCATGGCCAGGGACTCATTCAGAGGTAGTAGAATATTGTTACGTGGGTTGTCATAAGACAAGCCTCGTCAACAAATAAAGGATTCTTGCGAAGTCCCGGTGAAGGACAAGCAAGGTCTATCCACGAATAGTACGTCCGCTCAAAGAGTGGGACGTCAACGACTCAGAGGCTGGTAGTCAGACGACTGAGGAGTCAAGTGTTAACACAAGACAACGTAGAATAGCTTGAGGAGAATACATGGTGTCTACTGGTTTATATACGTGGTAGTCTAGGACGGATATAATGGGAGAACAATGGGGGGCCATTGTTCGACGCGTAAGTAGAACAAAAGGAGAACTGACACACCGGTAACCATTGTGAGCTAAAGATAGGGAACAATGGAATGATGGGATCATTGACTGTGGATGAGTCGAAAGTCAACGATCTAAAAATACATGTAAGTAATCTTATCTCTAAAGGGCGCTTGGGAGATAAGATAGGCGTGACGCAAGCACAAGAGAAAAATCGTAACATTACCCCCCGCTCAAGAATGTAAGTCACCTGACCTTACGACGTCCCTAGAACTCGCCGTGAGAAGGACCGGGCGATCCGGTCATGTTGGCTAGAGCCTCTTCAGAGAAGGGATCGTCGGTTTGGTAGTCTGGGAGATCATCTTGTATGAAAACAGAGGGGACGCCGGTGGGAGGAGGAGTAGAAGGACGGTGTTGTTAAGGACAGTCGCGTTGGTTGTGACCGGGGTGGAAGGTGTGACAGATGGGGCATTCATAGTAACAACAATTGACATGGACGTGTTCGAGGCGATGGCATTCAAAACATGAGGCGGCATAGAATGCATGCATGGGGTGAAGAACTGGACCTGTCTGAGTTTCGCCAAGGGTGTCCTGGGCGAGGTGTTCTTCCACAGACACGGAGATGGGACGGTCATGGAGGGTGAGGCGTTCCTCAGTTTCGAAAAGCGCAGCAGCGATCTGTTGTCGGGAGAGACCAAAGACTTCTTCCGTATCTGGGGACGACAGCGACGAGGGAGTTCCGGATGTATTGGTTGTGGTACGACCTGCAGGCGACAGGGGTACCAAAGGAATGGCCCGAGGGCGACGAGGGGCAGTGCGAGGTAATATGGGGACGGGAATGATATTTTCTCCGTCGGTAGTATCGTCGTCACTGACAACGATGGGGTTCGTGGAAGAAGATCCTGCTGAGCCTGGGCTCAAAGTGGACGAAGGGGGAGAGGTGGCAGAGGACTCTTGACTGTTGCGTCGTGCGATTGCATGCTGAATGGAATTCATGTCACGTAAGGTGATTTCCATAGGGGCGACGACGACGGTTGGATTGGTGTGGGGGGATACGGCTCGGTGCATGCCAATGATCCCTGAGTCCACGAGAGTGGGAGATTCAAGACGACGACGATGAGCACGGGTGAGAATGTTCTCGAACCCGAGTTGATGCAACAGGTTTAAAAGAGCATCCTCCTGTCGAAGACGAATACCTGTAAGGAGTAGGCCCACAAGTCAGGCTTGTTGGTCGTCGGAGCAACGAAGTATGGGAATAAACGTCTCGAGACGGAGTGTCTGCATCAACACATGGTGAGCACTTTGCAAGGGGGAGTTTCTACCCATCTGATTATCAATCTGCCGAGCGAGAGTGATGTTGCGAAGGTCGCGGAGTACAGCAAGATTTAGTTCCGTCGGCGGCGGTGGACGGATTCTTTGTCCGTAGGAGACGTAGTGTCGTTCATTCTGTTCAGTCGTTCGAAGGCAAGGAGCACGAGTATGATGGGAAGACATAAAGAAAAATATGGGTTTTCAACGATTTCGACGGGGAGAGACGTGTTGGGCGAAAGTTTAGCGAGACTGAGGAAAAGCTTTGGGTCGCGACTGCTTATAAGCTTTCAAGATGTCGGGGGCATCCCTTAAGTGGGAAGGGGGTTCCCAGGAGTTCTCGGACAATGGATACCCTTTCCACTTGACTAGGAATTTGCGACGAGCTGCGGATCCGCGGTGTGAAATAATCTTTTCGACTTCCCATTGTTCTTCGGAGTTTACCACGTCAGGTGGTGGTCTTGTGAAATTCAGTCCATACTCGGGAGTTTCCCGATAGGACGATAAAAGAGACGCATGGAATACGTCATGGATCTTCCAGGTGACAGGAATTTTCAACTGATACGAAACGGGGACAACACTTTGACAATTTCGAAGGGTCCTTCACATTTCGGGGCGAGTTTACGACTGGGGTAGTTGAAATTGAGGTTCTGGGCTTCAAGCCAGACTTTGTCGCCCAGTTTCCAGGGTACAAATCGAGAGGAAATTCGTTCTTTCATGACTCGGGTGGCAATTGCATGTGCAGCGAGGGCTTCTTTCCTGGCAGAGTCAAGTGACATCAGCCGATCAGTTACGGCGGGGATCGGCGTTTCTTTAATTAACGCGGGGAAAGCTCGGGGTTCATATCCGAGCATCAAGAAGAATGGGGTCTTTTTCGTGACAGAATGAACTGTGGAGTTATGGGCGTATTCCGCAAAGGGTAGGAATTGGGTCCAGTCATGAGGTTTACCATCGCAAAAGATGCAAAGGTACGTCTCGAGTTCTTGGTTGACTCGTTCAGTCTCTCCGTCAGTCTGCGGATGATAAGCAGAGGAGAGGGCGAGGTCGTATTCAAGGATTCATGTGAGTTCTTTAGCAAATCTGGAAGCGAACTGCGGTCCTCGATCAGAGATAATTTTGTCGTAAAGACCGAATCGGGTGAAGACTTTCTCGAAGAAGATGTCAGCGACTTCTTCGGCAGTGATCGTCTTCAGGCACGGATGGAAAATTACCCCCTTCGAAAGGCCATGGTCTACCATGTCCATGACAGAATCGAAACCGGCGGACAAAGGGAGACTGGTGATCAGATCAACAGAGAGTTGTTGAAAGGGGCGGGAACAGGCGGAGGGGATAGGCATTAAGCTGGGAACGGAAGGATGCGTGTTAACCTTCATAGATTGACACGTGGCACATCCCAAAAGAAAGCGGCGAATGAAGGTATGGAGGCCGGGCCACCAGCAGTCACGAGAGACAAGTTCCACAGTACGGGCAATACCAGGATGACCTGACGTGGGCGCTTCATGGGCAGCCCTGACAACATCAGCGCGGTGGTCCAGGGGAACATAGAGGCGACCCTTGTAGAAGAGTTTGCCGTCGGTGTACTGCCAGTCAGAGACCGTAGAGTGGGGAAAGAGTGGTGTGCCCTGTTCAAGGGCGCGAGTGGTAGAGAGAACCAGGGGATCGGTAGAGGAAGACGCCGCTAGTTTGTTGAGGAGTTCAGTGTCAATGGCACAAACAAACAAGCCAGGAGGGAGCAGCATCACGTCATGGTTGTCAGAGGACGAATCCGGGCAATTGATGCGAGAGAGGGCATCAGCTGGGCCCATGGCAGAGCTGGGGGTGTGGATGAATTGAAGATCATAGTCGGCGAGCGTCAAGAGCCAGCGCGCTTGACGACGAGACAACTTCTGGGGAGAGCGGAAGTAGGTAAGGTTCTTGTGATCCGTTAAAACAGTCACGGGGTGAGCAGTGCCTTGGAGGTAATGTCGCCAGGCCTGTAGGGCATGGATGACAGCGAGCAACTCGCGATCATAGATGTCATAGTTTCGTTCTGCAGGGGAGAAGGTTTGAGAGATATAGGCACATGGATGGAGATCTCCATTGCCGTCACGTTGCATAAGGACACCTCTGGAGGCATGGAGGGAGGCATCAGTCATGACCTCGAAGGGTCAGGAGACATCGGGCATGACAAGGACAGGGAGCGTTTTGAACTTGACTTGAAGTTCCTTGAATGCCTTGTCACAGGTGGGCGACCAGTCCCAAGGGGAGAGCTTGTTGGTAAGGTCAGTGAGGGGTCAAGCAAGGGTGGCGAAGGAAGGGATAAAGCGATGATAGAAGTTACAAAATCCCAAAAATGAGCGTACTTCCTTCACGTTACGGGGAGTAATCCATTTGTCGATGGCTTTGACCTTCGATAGGTCCATTTTAAAGGCGCCATTGCCGACGACGATGCTGAGGAATTCTACTTCTGATATGGCGAATTGACATTTTTCAAGTTTCAGGTATAGGTTGTGTTGTTGGAGTCGTTCCAACACACGACGGGTTCGTTCTTTGTGTACAACGGGGTCGGAGGAATGGATAAGGAGGTCGTCTTACGTCAAACTTTGTGAAGATCGACGATCCCTTAAGCCGATCCATGAGGTCGGAGATTAAGGGGAGGGGATAAGCATTTTTGATCGTGTGGGAGTTGACGTAATGGTAATCTTGGCAGGGTCGAAGACTGCCATCCTTCTTTGTGACGAAGAAGAAGGGAGATGCTTGTGGGGATTTCGAGGGAACGATCTTCCCTGAGGCTAAGTGTTCTTCGACGAAGGCCTTGCAGGCTTCCGTCTCCTTCGGGTTCAATGGGTACACCTTTGCTATTTTGGGCGTAAACGCGTCGTCCAAGTCTATAGCGTGGTCAAACGTCCTTTCAGGGGGGACGTGATCGGTCGAAGATTTCTCAAAAACGGCCTTGTACTTGGTGAAGGCTGCGGGGAGAAGGACTTTCTCCTTAATTGTCTGCTGGGCAATTTCAGTCGCCAGAGTCATTCAGAGGAGAGAGGGGTCGAATCGTTTGAGATATTGGCGGCAGATATAGTCCGAGCCATCTCCGCCGAGGTAGCGGATGAGATATCTTTGTTCAACGAGGTGCTTCTGATTGAATCGGGGTCTAACCGGGGATAAGTGCCGATGAGGCAGTTCAATTTCCCCAGTTTCCCAATCGATGATCGGATTGGCGAATTTCAACCACGGCATGCCAAGAATGGCATTCTCCTTGCTGCAGTTGACTATGAAGAAGGTTTGCTTCATTTCCCGGTCGTCTACTCAAATAGTAACAGTGGTAGTGAAGCAACAAATCTGCTTGTTTGGGGAGCCGTCCACGTTTCGAGGTGTGAGCGGTTTCGTTAAGCGAGTCAGAGGAAATTTGTTTTTGATAGCGAAGTGCGAGTCCATGATGTTAATGGAGGCTCCACTATTGATCAGAGCATGAGAATCGACAATTATTGTTCCGGGCTTGCAAAAGAATGCAATGGGAATGCGAAATGAATTGCCATTCTTTTTAGCCGGTACAATTACAGGTATGCGAGGAGAAGACGTCGACTCATCTCCTCAATTCAAAAACCCACCCGATTGATCTCGGGTTCACCTGCACTTTCCTCGTCTTCTTGCTTCTCCTCCTTCCCTTCAAAGCACATCCTCATGACGTCAAGGATCTCCTTTTGGGAGACCTTCTTGTTGGTAAGCATGTTGATATATTGCTGGACGTCGGAGGGTGTGTCTTCGATTGCCCGGACCATTTTGGCCAGGTTCTTCTTCTTCTGGTTACTTCCTTCCATCTTCTTTGGGCAATTAGCAATGCAATGACCCGATTGACCGCATTTGAAACATTGACCCTTCTTCATGTATTCCGCTCGCTGTAGGGGTGAGAGGTTTACTCGGTCAATGTCCATAGCATCAGGGTCCCGGGTCTGGCGAGGGCTGGAGGTCGGATTCCAGCTGCGGTTGGTTTTAAAGGACTGGATACGGGCTAGTTGCACGGAGAAGTGTTGAGCTTTCTTGATCCATTCGTCAAGCGTAGTTGGAACGGTATCCATCCCCATAATATGGGTGGAGATGTCGGTATGGAGACCTTGTGAATACCACGAGATCAGGGCATTGTTGTCGGAGATTCCGGACCTCTGAGCATAGAGTCGGAATTGGGAATTGTACTTCTCTAGAGAACCACACTGCCTCTGGTTGAGTGTAGACAGTTTAGTGGTTGCCGTCTCCTTGGTATCTTGCGTTACGAACGTGGTTTTGAAATCAGCTTCGAATTCGGCCCACGTGCCATAGTCGGGCATGATCATCGCGTCTCTCTTGGCATAGAAGGTTTCGGCCCATGAGGCAGCGGTGCCTTTAGTGAGGTAAGAGAGAGCAGAGAGTACTTTCTTTTTGTTGGTATCATAAACATGGGTGTTAATGCACATGTAGGCCTTAACGCTGAGGAGCCAGCGGTTGGCATCTGTGGGGGATCCATCAAAGGCAGACGGTTGTCCAACCTTGATCTCGGCAGCTTTCGTAGCCATAGCTATGGTAGGGCTGTGAGGAGTTGGGGGAATCTGGGGTGTTATCTGGATAGTGGTCTGGGGTTCAGGGACAAAAATAGAGTCCCACCAGCGACGGAATAATGTGGGGTGGTCATAGGGATTTTTCTTAGTGATTCACACAAAGTCTTCGCGTGCCCTATCGGGGACAGAATCTAAAAAGTATTCGTCAATTTGAGAGATTTCTTCTGCTTCCGACAGGGTTTCCGATCGGGGCGGTAAATCTTCAGGATCTTGGCCTAGGTGGGATACGCTGTGACCAGGGCCTCGTTCTTCAGTTGTAGGGTAGGGGCTGATGAGGGATCTGGACTCTCGGACGTGCCGATGAGTATCAGGCAGCGGGTCTTGTCGCTGGGTCTGAAGACGGTGGGGTACTTCTCCGGTCCGAGCAGCCGCGAAGGGACTGCGTGGGGTCGATGGAGGAGTCGTCTTGTCAAGTTTGTGCGCTGGGGCAGGTTTCCCAGATGCGTTCGGGGTGTTCGGCTACTAGGTAGTAGGAATGATCAAGAGAAGCTATTCTTTTGTTACGTGGGTTGTCGTAAGACAAGCCTCGTCAACAAATAAAGGATTCTTGCGAAGTCCCGGTGAAGGACAAGCAAGGTCTATCCACGAATAGTACGTCCGCTCAAAGAGTGGGACGTCAACGACTCAGAGGCTGGTAGTCAGACGACTGAGGAGTCAAGTGTTAACACAAGACAGCGTAGAATAGCTTGAGGAGAATACATGGTGTCTACTGGTTTATATACGTGGTAGTCTAGGACGGATATAATGGGAGAACAATGGGGGGCCATTGTTCGACGCGTAAGTAGAACAAAAGGAGAACCGACACACCGGTAACCATTGTGAGCTAAAGATAGGGAACAATGGAATGATGGGATCATTGACTGTGGATGAGTCGAAAGTCAACGATCTAAAAATACATGTAAGTAATCTTATCTCTAAAGGGCGCTTGGGAGATAAGATAGGCACGACGCGAGCACAAGAGAAAAATCATAACAAATATGGACTGATGAGGCTTCTTGTCTCATGAACGTGTCGGTGAGTGTCAGGTAATGGATCTTGCCATTGGGTCTGAAGACGGAGTGAAGCTTCTCCGGTCCTAGCAGTGAAAGGGCTGTGTGGGGTCGATGGAGGAGTTGTCTTGTCAATCTTATGCACTGGGGTAGGTTTCCCAGGCACGACCAGGGGTGTTCGGCTACTTGGCAGTAGGAACAATCAGAGAAGCTATTCTTTTGTTACATGGGTTGTCATAAGACGAGCCTCGTGACAAACAAAGGCTTCCTTCGAAATCTTGGTAAGAGATAAGAAGGGTCTAGCCAAGAATATCAAGTCCTTCGACAACAGAACTTAGGCTGGTTCACTAGAGGCTCAAGTCAGACGACTGAGAGTTAACCAGTGAGGGAGAACAATGTAGAATAGCTTGGAGGAATACATGGAGTGTTCTACTGGTTTATATACATGGTAGTCTAGAAGGATATAAGTGGAGAACAATAGCATGCTATTGTTCGACGTGTCAGTAGAACAAAAGAGAGCCAAAATGGTGGTAACCTATTGTGAGCCAAAAATGGGGAACAATAGAATGATCGGATTGTTGACTGTGGATGAGTCGAAAGTCAACAATCTAAAAATACAAAGTAAGTCATCTTATCTCTAAAGGGCACTTGGGAGATAAGATTGCAACAAACGAGATGCTCGAGTGAAAGCTCAGGAAAACCATAACATCGAGCAGTTATTCATGATACTGGACAGGGTAGTTACAAGCATGTATCATACAAAAAGTAGCTACGACAAATAAAGTTCAGCCACCCAGGAGATGCCGAGTGATGACTACGAATGATCCAATTCTAACACTCTGCACTCTTGCCAACTTCGTTGAGAGTCAGCATTATGCGAGAAACAATGGGGAGGGGGATTGGCCTCTTTGCTTCGAATGATAGAAAGCCAAGTTTCATTTGTGCTCAGATCTGACTAGGTGGTTCCAACCATTCCGAATATGACCATCCGTGTGGTACTGAAATACTTCTAGTCGATAACACGTACACAAGATAGAATACAGCTGATACAGCTTGTTGCCGTGGTTCATTCACTGCACTGGGTGGCTGCCAGTGGCAGGGCGAGCTGTGAAGTATGGGATATCTACATTAGTGGCATGTGTCCCGAATCCCGAGTAAGTCGTCCGACATCTAAGCACGGGTCCTGTCACGGCCATGTCCGGACCCCTATTCAGAAGTCCGGCTATACTAGCGCATCTCCGGACCCGGACTTGTGTCACGTCTCTTTTCGGTATGGTCTCCATTCTCGAGCATGGCAGTACCTGTCATCGGTCCATTCTATTTCCGACTTTTAGTTTATGTCCGGCTTTCTATATGTTTACTTGTCCCGGTTCTTTCTTACTAATTACTGCGCCTCTGTTTTCGCCTTACTAATACCTTACTCATCTTCCGGTCTCCGGATTACCGGACTGCACATTGCTATGTCCCTTTGTAGTATTTAAGCTGTAGATACTTTGTCCGGCAGTCTTTAGTCTGAAATCAACTAAGTTACTTCTCCCTACTCTTATCTGTCCTAGACTGGAATCCACGCAAGGAGTCAACTCTCTATCTGAGTAGTTGAACTCAATCAGTCTACTCTTACTCCTGCTATCTCTACGCTATCCCTACCGGAGTTATATCCGGACTTAGCCGGAGAAGACCCGGACTTGACAGTATTTCAGACTCACACTTGTGTGGGTTCACTCGTCAGTAAATCCCTTCCTATCTGCAATCCTCACCCATCTGTGTCATGACCATGACAACCCGACTCCGCTCTCGTACCGCAGAGGCATCCGCCTCAGCATCCACCTCACGTCGTCAGAACGCGTTGCTAGCCCTAGCTAGTACCAGACGTACCCCGGTAGCTACTACCTCTTTCAGAAGCTTCTCAGCCAGAAGGTCTTCTCCCACTCCCACTCCCACTCCCGCTCCTAAATCCGGATCCTCCAACCGGAACTTACAAACTCCTACCCCTCGTCATCCTCCCGCTGACCCTGATGACGACGA
>MU124002.1:0-32414 GCA_014904935.1 Melanogaster broomeanus
TTTTCTCACTGTGTAATTAAATATGATATGGCATCTTGGTCTTGTGTACAAATCTTGAGTCTGAGGGGTTATCATATCCTGCATATGTCTACAAACATTCAGGAAATACATATTTGAATATTATTTGAATTCTGGTTTCTAATCCTGTTAGATATATTTATTTTCCCAGGTGCAATATGTTATTGGATAAGGTAACCCTCTTTTGCGACAACTTTTTCGACTGTGTCTCAGGTGTGATCAAGTATACATGGTTCCAATAGACTGACCTAGGGTGTGACAGGGTGTGACCAGCTCTGCCCTAGTGAGTCACATAATTTTTTCTCTATGATTTCGGCCTAGGCCAGGGCTTGATAATGGGGAACTGCAGTCCTTCACCACTACAACTCCTGCACTACAAGCCTGAGTGCTAGTAACACTGACTGTACTCGTCTACTACATCATCATTGCACTACTAATACTAGTAGTACTAGTACTAATATACAGTCAATTGTTCATGTCTCACGACGTCAACTAAGATCAACATGAAATTCATCATCTTCCGAGCTCAAACCATATTCAACTACACATGTTCTTATTAGATGGAAAAGCTCCTCCAGACAGTTGAACACTTACTATTGGCAGGACGGCAACGGTGTTGGAGCCATGGAGAATGATGAAGGGACTGTCCAGACTGGTGAATCTGGTCACAGACGTGTCCAACTCTAGCATTTGCAGCATCTAGTTCCTTCTGAACATGTCTGAGTTTCAAACAATGAAGTCACATGCGTGCAAGCTGCTCGGCAAGCTCATAGGAGGCAAAGCTTTTCCTGGCACTAATGACAGCTTGCCTGGCACGAGCCAATTCCAAGTGTATATGAGTGGCATCTGGACCACTGAAGTGGTGATCGAAAACCTGGATTGGGTGAATTGGTGTTGGTGAGGAGATTAATACTGTACTCACAGTAAAGTCTCCTTCATCAGCCAATGGAGGAGGTGAAATAGAACAGTTTGGACATTCATTGACTGGCGACAGGTGTGAAAAACCACGCTTGAATGAAGGAGATGGAGTCAGAGATACACAGTATCTAGGTGAGAAGTCATCTTCGGATTGGTAAGCCAGTCTTGGGTTGCTAGTCATGAAGATAGCAGAAAGCCTTGTGGGGCATAGATGGGCAATATCTGCATCTGTTGCATCCGTTTGGGTTGACATTGGGGTTGTTGGAGGAAATGAGGAAGGCGGTAGGGGTGACATAATGTGGTCAGTGGCTGTTTACTTTGGTATAAAAATTTTCTGCAGGTAGTGCACATAATTATCATAGGCTCAAAAGCTGTGTAAGTAGTTAGCTCATTAATAAACAGGAAAAAGAGAAAGCTTATATCATCATGGTAATGACTGCATCATGTCGCACATGCACCACTCTGAGTCGCTGTGGTTATGTGTGAGGGGGCTGGTATGGCCCATGGGTAGTGGGTGTGATTGTTGTAGCTGCACAAATTGTTAAGGGTGGTATGCATTGCACTGACATGTATACTTGACTTGGTTGATGTGCATGTGAGGGGGTTATGTTGCATGCTAGAGGAAAGATATATCATGGCTGCATACAGCTTAGCCTGAGTTGTGTTGTGTCAATGTGTGTGCTTGGCTCAGTTGGTGTGTATGTGATGAAAAGATGATCAGCACAAAATCACCATGTAACAAATACTGTAAATGATATTTCCACAGCCACACAAGGCTTGATTAGGCAATGGGTATGGGTATGGGTATGGGTATGGGTATGGGTACAGGTTTTGCACAGGTTGCCAAACCCATACCTATACCCATACCCGCAGATACCTGTATCCATAACCTGTGCCATTGCCTACTTGGATATTTCTCCGATAACTTCTTCTCTCTTTCAACATCCTTTTTGAACTCATTTATAGTTAGGTTGTAAGCCATGTGCCTGACATCTATGTCTACAGTGATTAGATTGGATGAGTGGAGCAATAACCAAGTGGGCCTGCTACCTATTTCAATTGTTGTAAGCTATAATTAGCCTCACAAACTATAAAGATCAGAATGAAGCACAATAGTAGAGTCCTCACATGCTTAGCATTATTGACTGGATAATACCTCAGGATAGTGAATATATAGAGATTCAAAGTCATGGATAAAGTTCCTGATCTTGGTGTCTTTTGCTTGTATTGCAGTTGTCAAACCTTTGTCAAAACTACATTTTAAAGTCAGGTGAGAAGTAATAATCAAATGATATTTCATAGATCTTTGTCTTCATCCAATCAATCTAATGCAAAGTGATATGTTTCATAAAAAAACTGACTAGATAAGTTGGATAAAAAGTTATTTATTAATTTGATAATAATCATTTCATCCAAGCTGCTCAGCTCATATCAGGTATCTACTTGATATATTGACTACTTGAAAAGATCAAAGTCAAATCATCCATTCTACATGAATGGTAGTTTTATATGAATATCCAATATTAGTTTTTAAATCTTGTACCATTCTTTCATCTGTGAGTGTCTCTTTAATTATTTCTTCTAATATGAAGCAGACACTCTGGGATCATCAGAATCACTAGGTAACAGACTATTACTATCAACAAACCAGCCTCTCATATAGCTGAGGCTCCAGCATTTGTTACAAGCTGTAATATATTCTCAATCTACCCAACTACTAACTAACAATCACTAACTACATATTTTGTAAACTAGTATTTACTATACATTTGGTAGTCAAAAATACAAACACTAACTACATTTTTTATTGACTAGTCTTTAGTACACTTTTTATACACTAGTATTTACTACACTGTTGATAGTCAAAAATGTAGATACTAGCTACACTTTTTGTAGATTACACATTTTTAACTACCAATAGTGTAACAAATACTAGTATACAAAAAGTGTAGCTAATATCTACATTTTGGACTACCAAGTATAGTAAATATTAGTATACAATTGTATAGTACATAGTGGTCAGCAACTAATGATGGGTAGTGTTTGATTAGCAAAATTGTGGGCACTAGCAATTTTGATAGTGTAGTTAGCTTTTGTAGAGTGAAAAAACTAACCAAGTCCAAAATTTGATTTACATATAGTGGACACCTATGCACATGCCTCCTCCACTCATCCTCCCCATCCTCCTCCATCCCTTCTCATCATGTCCTTCCCCTCCTTCATCACTTCCCATCACTCCTTCCTCATCTCGGATGGGTTGCTCACACATGGGTCACATCTATATCAAATAATTATGCTTACATATATATATGTTGTCTCTCCTGTTTCATTTCTCTCTAGCATTGTGCTAAGGTCAAGTCACTAACAATTACAAGGGATCAACAATACAACAAGCTTTTGATTGGTAGAAAAGAGGAGCACAATGCTAGAGAGAAATGAAACAGGAGAGACAACATATATATATATATATATGTAAGCACAATTATTTGATATTAGATGTGGCCTGTGCACCAGCAACCCATTCAACCAATTCATAACACCTAGTCTGGGTCATACTATGTCAAACTGGGAGACCTGGGGCCTTAACTTGCAAAGGGCTGGTTTTCTGATGAAGGTTACATCTGAAATACACAAGAGGTTCCAGAGCCAAGGAGTGGTAAGCTTAGAGATTCAAGATGTTCAATAGTAACTTGTCTCAATTCATGACTCAGAGTTCCTAACTAAACTAGACTAACTACACTATATATGAACTACACTGTCTCACTGGCACATGACAAGGGAGAACAAGATCTATTGTTTTCTACTGTCTCGCTCTTGTCGTGTACAGCCACAGTGCAGTTACTGAGCCCGAACCCTTTCACCGAGTCACCCGGAGGAGCGTATCGCCTGTGTCACGTGACCCATCTAAACCAAAACAGTTCCGAGTTCCTTGCAGAGTACTAGTTAACTTAATCATCTAACCTTCGTGCTTCGTCGATGTCAGCGTTCGGCACAACGCGCAACCACGCCCCCTCCGCGTTCGCAACATCTGCGTCGATAACACTTTTCCGCCGTCTCTCATGGGAAGGCACCGTCCCTCTCGAAATTCGCGTTGATCCCAAGGAACTCCCCGCAAATTCTGATCGAGGGTTAGAATGTTACTACATCCAAGCACCGAGGGTCAGCTATCTGCCCTTGCTCATGCCAGAGATACGAAGATTCCTGATGGAGGTCGTCTTTGACGAGGCAGCCGGTAAAATATTGAAGGAGGAGGATTGGTGGTTCGAGAGCGAGGAGGGCACTTTGCTCAAGTGGTGCGTGTGTTCTTCCCCCCCTTCTACTCCATCTTTGAATCGGGCCCTGTCTTGGGCTTCCTGTGACGCGATGCGACGGTACCTCTGACGTGAACGCGTTGTAGGCATTGGCCGATAGGCCTGATCTATGATAACCACATTATATCTGCCTCAATACGACCCACGGCCCCTCCCTCAGGATCAGGCCTGAACCTGCAAGTCACTCCACTTAAACTAATCCTCCACCTCGCATCTCCGCCCACCGAAAAGCTCCTTCTATCGCCTTCCTCAGAGTCATGCAAACAAGCTTTTATGGGCCAATTGAAAGAAGCCGATTTCATTCGATGGGGAAATACGAAGCGTATGACCGGCCTAAGAAAGGCTGAACAAGATGGCATGTGGGAGGGCATAAAAGAACGTGAGTTCTTCTGTAGCTAGGGCTTGGCGCTCTCAATTCGGGCTTGGGACTACTTGGCTGACTGATCTGGGCGGTGATGATCGACGACCGTGATCGCTGCAGACAACTTTGATGACTATTGGCGTGTCGCTTCGAAGATCGTACCCACTACCGCTCCCACGAGACCGAGCTCGCCGCCCCCTTCTTCGGGGGCCTCGATGCATGCACGACCAGCCTCGAGTGATCCGCAGAGTGCTCCTGATCGCGATGGCGCATACAATGTGCGCAGTGTACCGGTCAGATTGCATCTTCCCGACGGTCCGGTCATGCAGGACCTCGTGCCGCCATTATTAGAAGATGGTGCGTGCACCCGGCTTGCCTTTCTTACTTCTAAAACTAACGAAGCGCCCGCACTCCCGGTACTCTAATGGGTAACATACACAGGCTCCACACACACGCTGTCACACTACCTATCAACGCACCTTCCTCTCCTATTCCCTGCTCAGCCGTCGTCCGGACCACACCTCGCGTACGCGTTGATCCAGGGTATCGTTGCACCCCCAGAGACAGAGATGGGCTGGTTGGGCGCGTGTTTGGCGGGCGCAGACGGCTGGGTGAGCGTTTGTGTTGGCATCTCGCGATAGAAACGCACAGTCAGCTCGCTGTGTTGTGTTCCTGTCTCCTCTCCTCACTTTCTCGCGTTAGGTCTGTTAATGAGGGCTGGTGGTTGTGTCTTCCAGCTAATAGACCCAAGACTAAAGTCTTTACTTTCGGCTTTTTCCCTCCTTTCCCCCCTTTCTTTGCCCGCCGTTGTCTCTTCGCGTATGTATTATGTTCGTAGTCGCTAATGGATGGTGACATCAATTAATTGATACCCTTGCTAACCCTCTTCTTTCTTTGAGCTCACGCTGAGTTCCCCCAGATCTAGAGCTAGGCCGATATATGTGTTAGATTGTCCCGATCAAGTCATCCTCGGGCTGCAAGAACTAGAGAAGCTCACAGAAGCGGCCACAGGATCTACACATACCAATCCGCAGTCGAAGCACTTTGCTCGGCGGAACGACCATGCATCGCATCACGGTATGTAGGTGCTGCGGTAACCAGATGCTTCGACTCAGATCTGTGAGATCGCCAACCAACCTCCTGTTCGATGTACAATGTATTGTATGTATTATACATTTGTCACGTAGGATACATTATGTGTCATATAGTACATGTCTCCCCCTTCTAAATTTACATTTCCGCAGTCCAATAGAAAGACCCGGGATGGCCTTTCCACCGAGGTCGCAACCATGATCCGAGGCCCCTCGAACTGCCTCAGGCCGATCATGTGCTCGTGCCTACACGCACACACATGCACATGCACTGTTGTTTTGCCATAGCCCTAAAGAGAAAGTGTCCTTCCACGCCCATCGGCCATCTGCCGCGCCTACAAGCCCGAATTTCCTCTTTCCGTAGAAAGTTCGTCCGGTCCCCGCAAGCGACCGAATCGGTGGGCATACACGGACCGCTCTAACCGAACCTGTACCTCCCCGTTTGGCGGCCTCTCACTTCCGCCCCCATCCCCGCCGTCCACGTCCGCGACCACGTCCCTGCCCCTATCCTCACAGTCCCCCGATATAGTCCCTCCCCGTTTACACCCCAACTCGGCCTCGTCGTCGGTTATGACGTTGCTTTTTGTGTAGTAAATATCCGTGTCTGTCGGCTGGACCTGCAAGCTCGTTATGATTGGGGACGTGCTGATGTCCACAGTGCTCCCTGTGCGGTTTCCAAGGCCGGGCGCGAGGATGGGGCGTTGGGGCTTTGTGGGCACGACCGGCCTGTTTGTGAGTCTGTGGTGCATGCGTGCTTCTGTGAAACGGGAAGGTGGACGACAATGAAGTCAGAGATTTTTTATTGGAGTTCGAGGCCATAAAAGAGGGGGGAGGGAAACGGCTGGAAGGGGCGTGCTTACTGTATTGATTGATTATGAGCTTTTGGCTCATTAACCAGGTCATGACGTAGCCGATCGTGACCCTAGAGTGGAGAAAAATCAGTGGTATGCACACGGAGAACATCCTCAGAGATGGACTTACGCAGCTGTTTGGACTGGTTCACCTGTTTGGTATAGTGCCAGGTTAACAGCATTGGGGACTGCGAGGTGGGTCGTCTTGTCAACGAAAGTACATAAAGATAAAAGCGAGATCGTAATTACCGGTGAGCATCACGAAATAGCCCATGCCATCATAGAGCATGCTATTGAAAAGACGTCTTAACCTCCTGTGCTTCCAGAAAGTTGTGGGATGAACTTACGAATCAATAAATCTGAATATTCTGTGGAAAAAAGCCTGCCGTTCAGCACCATGAGGATCAAATAAGACCAAGCGACTGACACAGAGGTATTTGATAGTGTGTGTTTATACTTGAGTAGATAGTATATAGATATCGATGTGGTTGTAACGTCATATACGATCGCTACAACATAGTAGAACCAGCTTCCGATTCGATTTCCGCTGAGGAGCTTGCCAAGGCAGCTGGACGTAATTGTTCAGTGGTGTTTACCAAACCAGGCAAGAAATGTGCGCACTCTCCCTAAAGACGAACGCCATCATATGTGAGGGTGTGGTTACGTTGAGAAACGAAGTGAGAGACGTACGACAGCTGGATCAAAGGAAGCTTTCGAAAGATTGAATTTTCAGAAAGAATGCATAAGAGAGAAAACTCACGAGTGCGCTTATAAATATTAGCGTACCACTGTAGCTGTTTGGGCTTCGTCAGAAAGGGGCAGACGATGAGATCATTGAGCAAGCGTACTCCGCATGAAATCACGTAAAACACTAGAAGAAAAGACCCAATGCCCCTCGAGCGCCCAGAGATGTTGTACGTTCTGATTAACCCGGACAATTAGCGAGCGAATGGCACAATGGTTTGGACGCACCTCACGCCCATGATGCACTGTGAAACCGTGATCTGAAGGGCTAAGTGGCAGTGGGGGTTAATAGAATGCACTGCATATAACCAGATCAGACATACCTTTCAATATCGGTGCGATTAGATAGAAAGTGTGGCAGCTTTCATAGGAGAAACGATCGTAAAAGAACCCAATGTTACTGATAATAAGGAGTGCGATGCTGG
The DNA here is from genome assembly GCA_014904935.1 of Melanogaster broomeanus. Lineage (NCBI taxonomy): Eukaryota > Fungi > Basidiomycota > Agaricomycetes > Boletales > Melanogastraceae > Melanogaster > Melanogaster broomeanus. The sequence continues at coordinate 7,720 of MU124002.1, forward strand.
TGACTCTGCTCGGGGTGAGTATTATGAATAAATTATGAATAAAACCCATCACGAGTGCATGCACGCACCGAATGAGCACGAAGAGACAAAGAGAAACGCTTCATGGCGTCGTCAGTTACATTTGTCAGTGTTTACCTGAAACGACATGCAGTACGAACCTGACCCGCCCCGATTTCCATTCCGTCTCGTAAAACTCGACGACTGTAGGAAGAGTGCGGAGATAACTGTTTGATTTACCAAGTCAGACGACAGAACTGGACCAAACAGGGATTCACCCAACTCGTAGGCCGCAATTGAGGTGGACCCAATGCGGATATACGCGGCGGGGACGGTGTACGTATTCATGGACATGTTGGTATTACACGATGCACGGTGTGGTGATGGTGTAAAGGCAGAAGAAATGTTGCATACTCGGGGGCCCTAAGAACAATGCAGGAAGTTAAAAAAAATTGCAGAATTTCATAACCATCGTGGACGATGCAAACAGCTGAGCCTGTTCCTCGGCTAGACTCGGCAAGGGTCATTACCCCACGAATTGTTGCTTCGTCGTGTGGAGAGATTATAGTCAGCGCACCTTGTCGGAGTTAAAATATTTGACATTATATAACATATCACGAGGAGAGTTTTTGATTGGGATGAAGCATATTGTCATATTGTCGGGGCCAATTTGATGCTACGTGGGGCCCAATTGTACTGTATGGAGTAACTTGTCAGTGTCAGCATCGGTCGTCCCTTACTTGCTCCGACTCGACAGGCGGTCGGTCACTGGATGAAATCAATCATTGCCAACTCAAGTACTCTCGTTACCCTGTTTCAAGACAACGAACCAACAACCTTTATGTAGAATGTCGACAGGTCATATAGTGATTCCATGTGGGCACCAAAGGAACTTCTTCTCCCAAACAAACATGATTTCTATTCGCACCTTTTGTCACCGCAAGTACACGACCCTTCTCTGCGCCTTGCTGTGCGTCCCTTCGATGGAATCTAAGTGTTGACATTGTTGACATGGTGCCTTGCACGGTCACCGTCTGTCACGGACTCTGTGGATTCTCCGAAACTTATCCCTCAGTGAGCCACATAAACTCCCAGCTTCGTTCCTCTGTATTACGATTTCTCGCGTCACCTCCACTGCCTCTTGCAACGTTAATTGGTTGAGACACCCTTCGATGACCATGTTCCCCCTCGCCAACATCGGAAGCACAGCCAATCGGCCGCCTCTCGGAAAATTCTCTACCGCGAGACTCCTCGTCACATTAAATCACATCATTACTATGTAACGCGGCAACACGCATCATGTAGCATTGTATACGTATTAACTATGTCGTCAGGTCCCTTCTCTCATCCTTCTCTCAGGGAGTGAATGACTCACAGGCTCGTGTAAGCGAGAAGACGCGAGTCGAGTCCCCCGTGTGAGGTCTTGGATGGCCGTGAAACAGGCGTAACGCACTTGAACGTTCCGCAGTTAACGTTGTGTCTTCGGGAAAAAGGCAATGCACCTGCCACGGAACTTCCGCTGGCACGACGGTATTCCCCGGTGTTCCTCGATGCTGCATCAGATCAGGAAGTGTATTGAGGGGTCTGCCTCTTCCGATAAATTGCCGATCATAGAATTCAAAGTCTGGTGCGAAACTGATAAGGACTGATTGATCGTGGTGTGGAACCACTAGAGTAAGTAGTACACGTATACCGACCGGCGAGTCCAACCACACACATACACACATATAATATATATTGTATGTTCGGAACTAAGGTATTATACTCGATGTGATATAGATTATCCATCTAGCCAATGCAGGGTGTGTCAGATAGGAACAAGTGGATGCTCACGAGTCTACGAAATTGTCCATATTTATCGGAATGAGGTGAGTGTTTGGAACGAAAATGACTTTTATAGAAAACGAGGTTCAGCCCGATCTAATGCGTTCTGAATGCTTTAATGATGTTCTGCAGACTTGTCCAAGAGCTTGGAGACCCTGGGAGTGGCGCATGTTGCATGTGATTCCAAAGGGTGAACCGAAACCGGAATGCGATGCGGGTGCCTCCGACTAAGACCAGCCCTCAAATGCAACCAGATAGGCGAACACCGGATCTCTACGCTGGCACTGCATGGCAAATAATAGAAATAATGGTCAGCGAGCAGATCCGTGAGAGTGTCAAGAAAACATACACGAAGAAGCATAAAGCTCTAATTGTGTGAGGCTCGACCACGTTATCCTCAGTCGGCTTTGGTACGGATCGTAAGAACTCAGTTGGAGCGACGATGCCTCAGACAGTCCGATCGCCATGGCAGTCCGCATGGCAAGCTGTGGGAGACATCAGGCGAAGTTGCAAAACACCTCAAGCACACGCACGTCGCTATACTGCCTGAAACCTGATCACATGCGCATGAGTAAAAAGCCGGTCGAACCAAGGAGATGGGAACGTACCACGCGCACGACCACTCTTGTATTCTGCCCACGCCAGAAGGATCGTCGCCTGGACGGTCTCGATGGTGGGTTGGTGCAGTGACGTAGGTAGTAATTCCTGATGGACACCATGTTTAGATATCTGGGGTTCTCAGGCAAGAAAAGAATCCTACCTTAGCGACATCACAATATATGTCGGCGACCACATGTGAACCCCTAGCAACCACTTCAGGAATATCAGAAAACCTGCGAACATGTGTAAGCCGCGGAGAAAGCAGACAATGCAAATTGCAGCGTGCCTTGCACCCAAAGCAGCTACGCAGTTAGCCAGCAATGGCGACAAAGTTTGGCGCCGAAGCTTGTCGCATATGTCATCGTAGGTAATGAATTGGCACTGAGCATCCATGTTGCTCACGAGCTGGTGTGTAAACTCTTGCATCCAAGCCCGCTGGGGTAACTGAGGCTGCGTGGGGTCAAAAAGTTGAGTGGACCGATATTGAGAAGGTTGACTGAGTTGTCTCCCATACGAGTGGCTAGAGCTCGAGGAAGTTAAGCGATGATGGCCAACATGAGGTCCGGGACTTCTGGTATGCTCAGGAGGGTCGGGAGGGTATGATTGATAGCGCGCGTGACCAGCACTGTCGTGACCACCCGAGCGTGGCGAAGAGTGGGAGGACTGGGAAGCACTTTGAGGACCGCCATACGCGACGCCCTGCCCAGAAGAGGAATCTGGTGCAGTGCTTTCACCCCTGGCGATGCCCTCCTGGCGAGAGAACGCGACCCTGCTGTCAGGACGTTCATGTGGGATGGGAGTGCTGGTGCCCGTGATGGCGCGACTGCGCTCTGCAAAATAGCGTTCCCGATCCCGAAACTTGCATGGAATCTTCGCGAGTGTGCACGCTTCGCATTGGCTCTCTGGAGTTGGCTGAAGACATTTGACCTTCTTTAAGCGACTGCAAGGCAATTGATCAGATCTGGGAACGATGAAGGCGCAGTGGCACCACGTACCAATTATCGCAGGAGGTGACGAGGCGAGGTCGCTTTTTATGGCCTTGGGCGGCTTGTGGGGACTCGATGATAAACTGGAAGCCATCCATGGTTGAAGGGGATGGGAGGGTGTGATCCGATGACGAAGCTAAGGACGGTATACATCCGCAACCTATATACTACCTCGAGGCCGGCTCAGCACATTGGCGGTCACCGAATAAGCATTACTCAGCCACTCAGATGCATCCAGCGAATCTGGAGTCGAAACAATTCAATTCCCACTTGCCACCTGCAAGTCTCTTAAGCGGTCAGGTGCAAGCCGCAGCACGTTACTACTTACACAACGAACTTGACCTCATGAGCGGCACATTTGATCATTGATGGATTTTTGATGATTAGAAGCAAAACAAGTTAGCCGCCGGCCGTGACAGAATCATGCCGTAAAGGGGATTGACAATCATGGCCCATCTGTAAGGATCTCAACCGGACTCGGAGGCTCTCTAGATTGGCGATGAGCTGATAGACGCCATAACGCAACCACGAGTATGCTCACTGAGGCTGGGTCCCCCCACACGTCAAAAGATTGCCCAGCTCATGCCTGGCCGCCCGGGATTTCTCCGGAGCATTCGCTGAGCTTCTATGTACAGCCGTCTGCAAGGTTTCCAGCCAATCGGACAACTTTGGGGTGCGTGGGGAGGCTTCTGCTCCTATATGTTACAACGGGTTTCACACTGCGTGCTGTGCTGACTCAAATGATGCGGGTAGCCCTCAGTCCCAGCAACGGATGCCGAATGCCATGTCATCACTCCTGAAAGTCTTGCTCAAGACTCTTGGCTCGAGCACAGACTACAAAGTTTTCGCCATGGCAATCATGGATGCGAACCATCCGACCCTTCACCCTGTGTTCCGCGTCCGACGGGATGTATCGGTCAGCGATCGCTCTCCTCGGATCAGTCTAAGCCATACCGACAATAATTTAGCAGCGTAGTACCTCCACGTAAGCTGGGCCTCGCTTCGGGCCGCAGGAGATGGAAGTTCACGGTCGTTCGGCTCATGATGACACTACACAAAAAACTAACTAGCGCAGAGAAAACTTCAGTACAACAAACACGCCAGCAACTGACTAGCTCACCAAGAAGGCGAATAATGTATTGACAAAGAGAACCTACGAATTAAGACCATCACATTGCGATCTAGTCATACGAAAACGTCCGCTCAGTTCATTATGTATTGTCCTTCCCGGCTATGCTGCTTTCGTCGCCCCAATTCATCTTAGAAGACCTCATGCTCCGAATTTCTTCGGCATCTTCCTCGCCTTCCTCCATTCCTTCACTTGAAAAGAGAAGGTGCCGATGAAGATCGCCGTCGCCATTTTCCTGACACTTTGTGGCGTTCGCATAAACAACGGATCATGGTAGCGTGACCACCAAACACGAACTCACAGGTGAATGTCTTTGGAGCATCGCAGTTCGGGTAGTTGCGTCCAACTCTACATCAAAGTCGCGTGCGGAACCCTGAACCCTGGTATAATTGTGGTCATCAACCTGTATTGGATTCCCGTGTGCATCCAGCGCAACGTTGGAATTCACAGTACAGCGGTACTTGTGATACGTAAAGAGTGCGATGCCTACGGTCACAAGGTCAGCTAATGACTCCATACCGGAAATGAAGACACACCGCAAATCGTGATGGAAACACCAGTGATGTTGACAGGAGTAAGTTCGTCCCCGAAGAACCATGCCGAGATCGTGATAGTTGAAACTTCTTTGGCTATTCCCGTTATTGACATGGGAAGCACACCAGCACGCCGAATGATGCTTGGTAATAATCAGCCTCATGGGCAACGCAGAGAGGAAACGTGGCCACCCAAAAACGTACTAGTATTCACTCAGGACCACGCAGAAGGCCAGGACACCCGGTGCAAAGAGTATAAGGACCGTTTTCGCTGTCGAAGCTGCGTTCGCGAAGAAGGGGGTCGACAGCACCGTGCCCCATCCTTCCCAAATCGTGCTCGTGACGGCAAGGGTGATGGCCATGGCTGGTGACAGCCAAAATATTGTGACAGGCGGGCTGTCGCACCCCATGGCTTTGTCCTTAATTACGAGATGGGTGAAACTCCAGCGAAGACCACTGCATACGCTTGCACCCATGACGAGCAAGAAACCGGATAGGATAAATGCAGTCTCGGAAGCAACCATCAACACTACGCCCGCAAAGATGATGAACATTACGACGACCAAGCGCAGCGAAAATGTCTCCAGTCGGAAGAGAAATGCAAAAATGAGGACGAATATTAATGATGAGGACTTGCACATGGCTAAAGAAATCGAAAGTCAGCACTTCGTTTCTTTCAAACCGCTATCTGTCGGGGCTCGCTCAAGAGGACGACAATCCGCGGAAGCGTTACGGAGAAGAGCACCCACTATAGAATGACAAAGTAAGAGTCTTCAGCGAGACGTTGGACAGTCCGATATCAAGACCTGTCGTAATTGCGGCCGGTGCAGCCTTCATGCTATACAAAACATTGATATTTTCAGCGAGGAACAATGGCGGAGTTCTCTCCCCGCCTTCAAACTCACCTATAGTTGCGCAGAGGGGGCCGCTGGTCCGGGCGAAAATGTCTTGGAAAGATGAGACGTAGAGATGCAGCGAGCAGAAACTGCACGAGCATATGGAGGGTGGTTACTAATAGCGGAAATGGGAAAGCGAAGTGGTCCGGTGAAAACATCCATTTGTTATACACCGAGAGCACCGTTGAAAAGAGAAACCTGATTGGGAGTTGGTCAGCAACCCTAGCCACTGCACTGCGCAACAGCGCTGGAAATAGTTGATTCCAAGGATGTATTGGATTTGATGGTGTAAAGCTAAGGAATCATACCATGACAAGATGAAGCAACTGTTTATGAGTGCGTTTCTCCACCAGAGACGCTTCTTTTCCGCTGCGGATGCAATGTGGACGTCGCCGTCGCCGTCGTTGTCACCATCGTGTCCTGCGTAGCTTCCGTCAGAAAGTCTGTGTTCGTGTTCGAAGGATTGCAAAGGAACATCGGTAGGGCTATGATGAGCCATGGGCAACTTTGACCATATTATGTATAGCAATGACAGTTCGGAGTAGTGTTCAGCGTGTGAAAAACAACTAGGGGTGTAACGCTCATTTTGGGGATATTCTACAGCTGTCAGCCCTTACAACTCAATATTACTGTAATATTCGGGGTAATTGGACGATAGCATACATAGCGAACTAGTGAGGTGGAGTTCCTGGAAGTTTACAGCGAACCTCGCAAAGTGAAGTGGTCTGCCCGAGCTAAGTCACCGTCGTGATTGGAGAAGCTACATATACTTGAAGCGTAAGGTATATGTGCATTATTATATCGACTGTCATATAGCATACTAGGCTCCGCATATCTATGGAGACTATGGGTGCACACGGATCGTATTAGCGGGCAAAACTCCTTGAGCCGCGGTACCAATCTGTGTTTTCCCCTTGCGGATTGGACTTCATAGACATGTCGGGTTCGCGTGTTCAATTATCGATATCACCGATCACAGGTGTACTCGGCGCCTAATCTGTGATCTGGGTAGAGCAACCGGCAACTAAGTAAGTAATGGTCATGATGTCGGCTTCTCGGGTTGCTGTCCTGCAGACTCGGGGGGAACAGGTGCAGCGGGAGGGTTTCGCCTGGACACACACAGGACGACCAACAGTGAGGCAACGTGGAAACATAGCTGACGCGACAAGCGTACCAGGTTCGCCAGTGATCGAACTGTTTTTGGTTGAGATATTCTCGCCAGTCGTCTTTCTTGATCTCCGACCTAAAGCGAGCGTGCTGGAGCAGCTCTAGATGATGGAGAGCATGAGGGTAGCTTTAAGAAGTGTAAGCCTTCTTCCACTGAGCAGGAGAGAGAGAAACTCTGCTGACTGTATGAAGCGAGCATAATCCTTCTGTCGCCAATATTGCAGGTATTCAAGGTAGTTGACAAAAGCCGGCTGATCAAGAATATTCTGTTGTGCTAGAGAGTGCAGATAGTAAGGATTCGCAAGAGACTGTACGAATTCCAGTTCGAGCTCAAAGCGTTCCCGGTTTGCGGCTCTGGCATCTAGGACTGGGGAAGGGGATTCAATTGTTGCAGTGGACATTTTGTCCGTGTGCGACGAGCATTTACCACTTCGTTAGCAAATAAAGTGTCACGTGGTTCTGACGCGTCACCTCCTTCCTGTTTTTCTACCAACTAAATTCTAATCCGACGCCGTCCCAGTCATGTCTGACGAAGAATCCAGTGGTTGGGAACTCACCGAATCGGACCCTTGTGTTTTCACGTACGTTTGTACTCTGTCCGACCAGTGATTGCCAAACCAAACTCGTCTCGAAACAGGGAACTTCTAAACAGTCTTGGTGTTCCATACATCGTTGATGACTTATATTCACTCGAGCCAGGAGCACTTTCCTCACTACAACCTCTGCATGCTCTTATATTTCTTTTCAAATGGCTTCCTTCCACGAGCAGCGAACCGAGCAGCACTGCTGGACAATACGATGCTGAATTTCCAGGCTTCTTTGCACACCAAACGGTCAACAACGCCTGCGCTACGCTTGCAGTCATAAATGCGCTGGGGAATATACCGTCACTTCCCTCTGGACCCCAACTTGCGGATTTGATGGGTTTTACCACTGGGATGGATCCACAAACCTGCGGAATGGCGGTTACGAGTGCGGACTGGTTGAGAGAGGCTCATAACGCTCTTTCTCCGCCGAGCGCCATCTCATTAGACGGTCTTGGTTTACCGAAGAGAACTGAGGATGCATATCACTTCGTTGTCTACATTCCCATAATGGGTAGTGTTTACGAACTCGATGGCCTAAAGCCCTACCCTGTGCGCCATGGCGAATATGAAGAATCAGGGGAAGGCTGGCTTAAGACAGCAAGGTGGGTGTCATATTGCTGCGGACGATTAATACTTACGGTTAATAGAGAAGTAATCGAGCATCGTATAGGAACATACAGCTCAGGAGCGGTACGGGCTCTATTCTGTGGGCAATGCGGTTTGAATTGATTCTTTCTTTCTTTCTGTCAGCTTGAGTTTAGTTTGCTGGCCCTTCGGGATGACCCTTTGCCAACACTGAATGCGCAGTTAGAACTGCTGCAACAATCAGGAAGGGACTCCGAAGCGAGTGAAATTCTTGTCAAAATCAGTAATGAAAACTCGAAACGAGAGCGCTGGGCTGTACGTCGTTGCGAAACCCTGGTTTTACAATATTGCTGACTGCGGACTTTGAGCAGTTTGAAAATAGCCTCCGTCGTCACAACCACATTGGTCTGGCACATGCGTTGCTGCTCGGGCTCGCTAACGCCGGGCAGCTTCAGCCTGCCATAGATAACGCAAGACAGGTCATGAGGGAACGTATCGCAAGGCGGAGAGAGATGGGACTTGGTGACGTGGATGAGGATTAGCCTGTACTGTTTGTGTTTTCTAGGCTGTGCCCATGGGGACGTCTATCTGACATTTGAAATAGAATTGTTGACGGCAGAGTCACCCGTTGCGCATTGTCTCGTCTGGGAATCCGTTCACATCATGATTGCTCCCTTCTCTACGTCAGATTGGTACAAGTCATGTCCTTCTCATCACGCTTCTTGAGTCGCGATATGCCGAGCTTCTCAGAGTGCCAGTCATCATCCATGACGAACGGCGAACAGCCATCGATGTCAAGTCTGCACAGCATAGTAAACGTGATGGTGGAATCTGATCAGTTCAATCGGTGCAGGCGCTCCGTCCTGAGTAATCAGGAAGCATCCCTTTCAAACCTCCACAGCGTTCTTCGTGTTCGGACGCATTTGATTTAATTACTGTGAATACTGACTCCTTAAGTTATCAAGGCGTTAGGTCACGTGACCCGCCTTCCGAATCCCGAGACCGTGAATTGTCACTGTCCTACCTTCGATCAAAGGGCGACGACCTCGCTCAGGCCCATCCACTGATCCACAGACTGGTTTAGTTTATTCTGAAGGATACCGCCACACCAATCATCAACTCATCAGACAGACATGTCGCTTACAATTAAGTCAACCGTCCGGTTGACCTCAGGTATTTAGAGTTAAGTGCAACTCTTAATCTGATACTGACACAGCAGGGTTCATGGAGGTCATGCGATGCCCCTCTTAGGGTTTGGCGTGTACCAAAATTACGACGCAAAACTGTCTGTAATCGAAGCATTTAAAGCGGGTTACAGGTTACGCCTAACATCCAGGGCTGGAGCGTACTCAACTCTGATGTGCCGGTGTTTTTAGGCACGTTGACTCAGCCCAGGCGTATAGGAATGAGGCCGCGGTAGGTCAAGCCATCGAAGCTAGCGGCCTCGACCGAGGCGACCTGTTCATCAGTACGCTGTGTGTCCTATATTAAATGTCACAACGCGGTTCGCTGCGGGGCTTACTTTTCTCCGCCTCAAGCCACGAAATGTGTTAGCAAGACGCATGGCTATGACAGCACCCTCGCAGGAGTCGATCAATCGCTGGCAAGGTTTGGTTTCGGTAGGACGATATTCATTTATCATTTTCGAGTAACTCACTTCTGATCCCGTTCTCCGGCTGTGGTTCATAAGAATATATTGATCTATTCCTCATTCACGACCCCTTTTCTGGCACGGAACGTCGCCTGGATACTTATCGAGCCTTGCTAGATGCACAAAAAGCAGGCAAAATTAGGACGGCCGGCGTATCAAACTAGTGAGTTTGTGTGAATTCGGTGATCCCTTCATTGTTATATTCCAGATGATTTCTAGCGGCATCAAGCATCTAGAAGAAATCAAGAACGTGGGGCTGCCGATGCCCGCGGTGAATCAGATCGAGGCATGCATTTGATTTTTATCATGAGGTAGTGAGGTAACGCTCTGTGTACATAGCTCCACCCTCTATGTCAGCAGCGTCCCATCGTGGACTACTGCCGCGCCCACTCCATTGTTGTGCAAGCATATTGCCCAATTATACGTGGACAAATGAATCATCCTACGATTCAGACGGTAGCGAAAAAGGTTTGCATCGCCAGCAGCATGCTCTTTGCGCCCTTTAACTCATATATATCCAGCACGAGCGAGATCCGGCCCAGATACTTATCAGATGGTCCTTGCAGAAGGGGTGCGTTTTTAATCACATTTAGCCTTGTAGAGAAACCACGGGAGCCGAATCGTTCATCATTTTTGCTTCTCCCGCAGATTTGTTCCTCTTCCGAAGTCGTCGACCCCAAGCAGGATCAGATCGAATGCAGACATTTATGACTTTTCGCTCGATGCAGAGGACATGGCACAGCTTAATGGCCTCGATCTTGGTGCGGCGGGAGCCATCAGTTGGAACCCAGTGGACGCCCCGTGAATTTGGGTGTTGGAAATAACGCAGGGAAGGGTATAAGGGAGCTACTGGTAGTCCACTCGATGGCCCCACGCCACGATGTCGTCGCGTAACTGATAGTTATCCACCTCAGTCTATTGCCAATCTTCTCCACGATGGGTTACCCGTACACTTTTTATGCCGAGCGCCGTTCAAACTTCACGCCTATCAGCACGAGTTACCGACATCATGCGGCGCCCGACAACGGTCCTTTCGAATCGGAACCCCGGCGGAGGTTCAAGTTCCCTGAAGCGAAACCCTAGCCTTTAAGGTTAGACGCGAACACACGACAGGCTTTGGTAATCACTGGCAGGGCGGGTTCAACGCGAACCTGATGGGCATCAAGCGCTACGGATGGCACTAGCTCATGAAAGTTTGAAAGTTCACTAAACAAATCTGGGGTACGGTGCTTAAGAGCACTTGGGCCAGTTGCATGCTGACAGGATCAAGCAATCCAAGTCATTGAGACTCAAGTCAGGAATAAAAAAGACTTGGTTGAACCTCAAAATAAGAGTGGGGTCTGAATCGTCTTCTCCTTCGAGGCGGAAAGTGTTGAACTAACTCGAACATGCTCAAAGCTGGGATAATTGAAACCTGTGGCGCGACATCCCCCCGCCAAGTCTCCCTCCTCGGGACGTATACTCGAAGGATTCAAAAGACAACCTGGTACATTTCACCTAAGTCGGATAATTGGCAGGCTCTGTTATTTCTATGTTCGAGTTCGTTGCGGAAACGCTTAGCATGAAGAAATTGGTCCAGTGGTTCCTTGCGGTCGCCGCTCGAACTGCAAGCTGGTTTTGCGAGCGTAGCAAAAGAAAAGTGCGGTGTTTGAGCTGTAACATTATGCGTTGCTCATTAATATTACACGTGCGCTTAGTCATTGCACTATGCGCTGTAAGTTGTTATTAGGGGTGAGATCCTGAGAGGTGGCTGTCTCGCCACCGGGGTGCCTCCCTTGTCCTGTATATCGATCTCGCCAAACAACAACATTCAGTGCAGCCATGTCGGTCGATATGCTATCTCATTTTGGGGGACTTGACGAGTTGATACAAGTCATATACCAAGGTTTCGACCGGTTCGTCGTGCTGTCCCAAGTCAACGACTCTGCTTGGACTGTATATCTGGGCTTGAAGGGTCCCGAAGGCAGATGGTGGCGAGGTTCATGGTCGGAAAAGGAGATAACCCAGCTGATTGTTCGTCCACTGGCTTATTCTTGACGCAACTTTTGACCTACGCGCACGCTCACCCTGCTTCTTTGTACTAGGGCTCAAAGGCAAGCTCCCGAGTGGTAGAGAATTTTGCCGACAAGCTGTCCGAAACCTTCGTGAATGGTGAACTCTCCGTCGGCGACTGGATACCCGACCACGGGGCAAGGATAAACGTGAATCTGATCTTGACTCTGATTCCATGAGGTTTCCAACCAACGATGGTCATAGCTTACGGTGGGACCCACATCCAAGAAGCCGCTACATGTTCCTCTGGTGGAATTGTCCCCCACGGAGGCAGCATCGAATGCAACCGCGCTCCTAAGTGAAGTATGAAACGTGGAATGTTAGTCCATGAAATGTAGTGACAATTGTCCAAGATTGCTCTTCAAGCCCAATCTCGCAAGTGTCGACTTAATCCAGCCACGTTTTCCGCCCCCACTGCTACCACCGCAGGGCCGTCCAGGGCTGCTCCAGGTACGTCCATGCCTTATATAAAGGCTTTCCAATGGCAAATAATGGCAAATCTGTTACAGTGCTGCGGACACACTCCCCTCCAAAGAAGAAAGCGCGTGGTGCTGAGCCAGCACCAGCTGCACCACCAGCAGACCAGGAGGCTCAACGGAAAATCATGGCATTGGAGGCTGAGCTCGCGGAAGTCAAGGCAACGACTGTAGGCGAACCAGACCAGAGTGAGATTTTTGAGCTCCTGGCATACATACCTGTCTCGCCTGCTAATCATCTGGCGCCGCAAAACAGAGGTGGCGACGTCTGCCCGCCCGCCAAAAGGAGCGTCCCTTGCTAACCCGCACAAGAAGGCACGCAAGTACCAACCCGTGGAGTTTGAGGACTAGCACTGGCTGGCAGCTTCAATGACTACTTATTATTAGACCCACTGGCGCGACACGTATGATAATGATAGTTCCATCATGATCCCGCGTAAAATGGCACTGCTACGGCGAAATGTTCTGGTTGCCTCCAACTTGTTTCCACGATCCCGCACTGCGGTTAACACCGACCAATAATAGAGACACAATGTAGATGTATCATACTGACTCTACTGGTAGATCATTGGAAGTAGGACGAACCTGTAGCTGAACTTCCCTTCCTTCCTTTTCCTTTTCTTTTTCCGTTTCGGATTTTATACCCCACACAACCTAGGCGCTTGAGTAGTGCTGAACCCCAGTACTAATACTAGTAATAGCGTAAGATCCGCTAATTAGATCCGGACCAGTCGAGACCGGAAGTTGCCCGAAATAGGTTAGAACTATAACTCCTTGTTACACGTTTGCAAAACCATTCCTTGAGCTTGCTTTCTCTGCAATAATACCCTTGACCTTAGACCACCATGTCCTACTTTTCCTCTGTTTTGCCTCCCCAACAGACACAAGGAGCTACCAGCAATGGGCTCAGCATAGAGACGATGTTTGCTCAAATATTGGGTGCTGTGCAAAAATCTGTGCGTTCTATGTTGAATGAGGGTAAAAGAGTTGTCTTTGACAAGCTTAACATCATTCACAGCAAGCTGAAATAGCAGAACTTCGGCAAGAGTGCGCAGACTTAAGACATGTCAACGTCAGCTTGGAGAGGCAGATTCGAGATGGCTTGCAAGTAAGTTCGCTATGGAATGCAGCCGGGTTTTCTCCGCTCAGCAACGTGCACTAGCAAAATGGCAGCAGTAACGGCAGTCGTATCCCCGCGACACCTGGCTTTATGACTCCTGTGCCTGGAAGTCCTCAACTTCGTGCAAAGTCGCCGTTCCTTTCTCCGCACAGTATCCCCACTCTTGTGTCCCCACCAACGGTTCATGTTCCTTCGCCATTAGGAGACAACGCCATAAGCGTTGTGCCATGTGCACAACGAAGCATACCAGGGTTCTATGTCGTCATTCCCGCAGGAGGGGCTGGCACTCGCCTTTGGCCATTATCCCGGGAGGACCACCCCAAGTTCCTACTCGACCTCACTTTGAAAGGAAGGTCCTTAATTCAAGCCACCTGGGACCGACTGCTACCCCTCTCTTCGTCACTGCGAACGACAGTCGTCGCTGGACCAGCACACGTCAAGTCAATCCACGAACAACTTCCCGACCTCCTTGCAGACAACCTGTTCTGTGAGCCTGGGCCAAAGGATTCCATGGCAGCCATCGGTCTCGCTGCTGCTGTCCTCGCCAAGCGAGACCCTGACGCAATAATTGGATCATTTGCCGCTGACCACATGATCTCAGGTGATGATGCGTTCTTGTCGGCGATTGCTGAGGCTGTTGAGGTAGCGAAGAAAGATTATCTCGTAACTATCGGTATTGCGCCGTCACATCCATCAACTGGATTTGGCTATATTCGTCTCGGTGATAAGTTGGGCATGAGGGAAGCTCCTAATGCGCGCCTTGTGTCTAGCTTCAAGGAAAAGCCAGATGCGCGCACTGCCGCTGCTTACATTGGCACGGGTAATTATCGATGGAACGCCGGCATGTTCGTGACGAAAGCAACTGCCCTCATGAACCTCTTGAAGGACTACAAGCCCGAAATGTACGTCGGGCTTCAGAAGATTGCAAACGTATGGGCCGATGAAGCGCAACGTCAAGCCATATTAACTGAAGTGTGGCCTACTCTCGAGAAGATCGCTATTGATAATGCTGTCGCTGAGCCTGCTGCTGCAGAAGGCAAGGTGGCTGTTGTACCTGCGACATTCGGTCGGTTATATTTACCTCTTGATGAATCAAAGAGGGTCTATCTCATTCCTTATTTACTTAGGTTGGGATGACGTTGGAGACTTCTCTTCTCTGGCAGATCTCCTCCCTGCCGAATCCAATCAACCTCGTGTACTTGGCGACAGTAACTTGGGTAAGTGTTATCTCTATATCTGATGTCGGGTCCCGATCATCAACTTTATTTTCGCCTAGTCCTTACCGAGCAGGTTGCTGGAGGGATTGTAGTCCCTGGATCTGGGCGCTTGATTACTTGTCTTGGAGTCGATGATCTGGTCATCGTTGACATGCCTGACACTCTTCTCGTCACAACCCGCGCACGCTCTCAGGAAGTAAAGCGTCTCGTAAAGAAATGTCGCGACGCAGGATGGAAGACATTGCTTTGAGGCTCTGGAGTCCTCAACCCCACTTGATACTCGAATGCATGGATCTTGCTGCGTAACTCCCTTCCTGACAGACATACTTTTTTATTCATCCCTCTCTGACATTTGTTTGTTCCGTTGATATCATACCACCATCTCTGCATCTTTCCACACTTTAATTGGACTGTCGTTTGCGGGTAGCCGAAGCGCCTTGTCGTCGTACTTGCATATTGTCCGCCAAATCTGGATTTTGACTGCGTAGGACTACCGCGACGTTGCATGTACCTTTGCTTAGTCTCTCGGCCATAGCCACACAAGATCGTTCCTTCTAACCTTTGCCCTAGTGCGCAATTGTCTGAGTCTCTGAGTCTGGTGCTTTTTGTCTGCATTCCCACCCCAGCGTCCTCTGCCAGTACATGCAAGTGATGGAAACCGTGCCGATATCCACACTCATGCTCGCCCTAGTACTTACTTACACGACTTACAGCACAGCAAGTAAGTTTCGGCAGACTTTATCCGAGATCGGTTATCGATGGTGGCCCACCCGGAGGTCGCAACCAGTGACGATTTGTTACCGAACCTCGCTCGACGAGCGCGTGGGTTGTAATACCACTAACTTGGTTATTGGAGACCACATCTCGGACGGGGGTCTGTGACCGCGATCCGGCTGAAACCGACCACGAGAAACGTATGTGTCTATGAGACGTGCCGCGGGCTGAGTCGGAAATTCACGTCCGATGACAGTTCGAACTTTCAACGTTCAACGTTTTCCTGCGCCACCCGTGCAGACCCGTGCCCAGGCATACATCTCTGTCCCTTTGCTTCCCTCGTGTGTCGACGCTGATAATGAACCCGAACCAGACGTTGAGGTTGATTCCTCGAGCAGGTACTCGCTTTCACCCCGGGCGGTTGAGCCGTCGGGCGTTGGCGACTCCAGCGATTCCATCTAGCCAGTTCGCAAACGGAACGAACGCTTACTATGCCGAAGAGATGTACAAGTACTGGAGGCAGGACCCCAAGTCTGTGCATGTGTCTTGGGATGTCTATTTCACGGCTATGGACGATGCGCCGCCTCGTGCGCGGTCTGCACAGTCTTCTGTGGTCGTACCTTCCACAGTTGGTGCACCAGCACTCTACGCAAGTGGAAATGCGGAGCTGGGCGATCATTTGAAGGTATGTCATTTCCGCCCGCTGCTGATGGTTTCCTGGACATGAAACCGATCATGTGCAGGTGCAACTGCTCGTTCGAGCGTATCAAGTTAGAGGGCATCATCTAGCGGACCTCGACCCTCTCGGCATCATGGACGTTGCTCTTACGGATGTACGACCTCCGGAGCTTGAGCTCAGCCACTTTGGTTTCTCTGAGCGAGACCTCGACAAGGAGATTGCTCTGGGACCTGGTATTCTGCCTCACTTCGCGAGTGAAGGGCGGAAGACAATGACCTTGGGAGATATCATTGCCACGTTGAAGGGGACATACTGTGAGTCAATTATATATTTCTCGGGTCATCTAATATTGACGGTCCCTCAGGTGGACCGGTCGGCATTCAATACATACATATTCCTGACCAGGAGCAAAGCGACTGGATTCGAGAGCGTATCGAAATCCCCAAACCATGGAACTATTCAGTCGAAGAAAAGCGCATGATCCTTGACCGTCTTATATGGTCCGAGTCCTTCGAGAAATTCATCGCAACCAAGTACCCGAACGAAAGGCGTTTCGGTCTCGAGGGCTGTGAATCCCTCATTCCTGGGATGAAATCGCTCATCGATCGTTCTGTTGAGAACGGAGTTAAAGACGTCACAATTGGCATGGCGCATCGAGGGCGGCTGAATGTTCTTGCCAACGTCATCCGAAAGCCTATTGAAGCCATTCTAAACGAGTTCGCGGGGTCGGTGTCTGAGGACGACGTACCTGCTGGGGACGTAAAATACCATCTTGGCGCGAATTACGTCCGCCCAACCCCTTCCGGAAAGACAGTCTCGTTATCGCTGGTTGCGAATCCTTCTCATCTTGAAGCTGAAGATCCGGTGGTGCTTGGAAAAACCTATGCCATCCAGCAGCTGGAGAGTGATGCGTCGCACAGTTCAGCGACGGGTGTTCTCATCCACGGAGACGCTGCGTTTGCAGGACAAGGAATTGTCTATGAGACGATGGGCTTGCACAATCTTCCCAACTACGGGACTGGCGGCACCATTCATCTCATCATCAACAACCAGGTCGGCTTCACGACCGACCCGCGTTTCGCTCGTTCCACTCCATACCCCTCCGATATTGCCAAGTCTATTGATGCGCCTATTTTCCACGTCAATGGCGACAACGTCGAAGCCGTAACCTTCGTCTGTCAACTCGCCGCAGACTACCGTGCTAAATTCAAGCGCGACGTCGTCATCGATATCGTGTGCTACCGTCGCCACGGGCACAACGAATCCGACCAACCGAGCTTTACTCAACCTCGGATGTATAAGGCGATCGAGAATCAACCAACGACTCTCGAGAAGTACACTGAAGCGTTGATCAAACAGGGAACGTTCACGGAGAAAGATATCTCGGAGCATCGCAACTGGGTTTGGGAGATGCTGGAAAAAGGAGCTGAGGGAGCCAAGACCTACGTCCCGAGTAGTAGAGAATGGCTGTCTGCGTCCTGGCCTGGTTTCCCATCGCCGAAGGAATTGGACGAGAATGTCTTCCCCTGCCATCCCACCGCTTCGACTGAGGAAACTCTGAAGCGCATTGGGGCCACCTTATCACAATTCCCACCAAACTTCACCCTCCACAAGAACCTCTCTCGTATCCTTGCTACTCGTGGCAAAACCATAGATGAAGGACGGAATATCGACTGGGCGACTGCCGAGTCGTTAGCTTTCGGATCCTTGATGCTGGAGGGAACGCACGTGCGCGTCTCTGGTCAAGACGTAGAGAGAGGTACATTCTCCCAGCGCCACGCAGTCGTGCACGATCAGGTCAGCGAGAAGCAATACATTCCTCTCAGCAACCTCGGAAACGACCAAGCCCGGTTCACCATCTGTAATTCGGCACTATCAGAATACGGAACACTTGGCTTCGAGCTTGGGTATTCTCTCGTGTCGCCCAGCTCTCTTACCATATGGGAAGCCCAATTCGGCGACTTCGCCAATACAGCCCAGTGCATCATCGATCAGTTCATTGCATCCGGAGAGCGCAAGTGGCTGCAGCGCACTGGGCTGGTCATGAACCTACCGCATGGTTTTGACGGTCAGGGTCCCGAGCACTCCAGCGGACGTTTGGAGCGGTTCCTCCAACTCTGCGATGACCATCCGCACATATTCCCATCTGCGGATAAACTTGCACGACAACATCAAGACTGCAACATGCAAGTCGTCTACCCGACGTGAGCAGGCAGCATTTTATCTCTTGGAACGTTCGCTGACAAGCGCCTCTAGTACACCTGCAAACTATGTAGGTTATCATGGTCGCCGTCGTGTAAACTTTAGCTTACTTTCGACATAGTTCCATGTCCTCCGTCGCCAGGTCCACAGCGATTTCCGGAAGCCGGTGGGTTCTTGAGACGATGATGCATCGTGGAATATTGACAGAGAGGGTTTCATCGCTAGCTCGTTCTCTTCTTCTCCAAGTCACTCCTCCGACACCCTCAAGCACGCTCGGAGCTCTCAGAGATGACAGGAGACTCCGAGTTCCAACGTTATGTTCCAGAACCTCACTCGGAAAGCCTCGAGGATCCGGAGCGCATCAGGCGCCACATTCTCTGCAGCGGTGAGTTCATCTGGAACGTGTATTCCCAAGTAGTTGCGACCTTTTCCTCTAGGCCAGGTATACTATACCCTAGTAGCCGAGCGCGATAGCAGAGGGATCAAGGACCTTGCAATCAGCCGAGTCGAACAGCTGTCACCCTTCCCGTACGATCTGGTGAGCGCTTAGAGCAGCTGCTCCCTAGTAGCGGGATTTTGACCGTGCCGATGCAGCTCACTCCTCATCTGGATAAATATCCCAATGCAGACCTGCTCTGGTGTCAGGTGAGTTGAGCCCGACGGCATGGGCGGTTGAGCAGAAGCTAAGGGGTATTCTACAGGAAGAGCCTCTGAACAATGGCGCATGGACGTATGTTGGTCCACGACTGCGCACGGCCGCAAACGAAACGCAGCATCACAAAGGCAAATACCCCCTTTATGCAGGGCGAGATCCGACAAGTTCCGTTGCAACTGGAAGCAAGGTGCGTGAAACACCGCACGGAACTAAAATTGGCAGGCTATTTACTGACGTGAGCTGAAGTCGCAGCACAAGAAGGAAATTGAGGCCTTCCTCACTGCAGCATTCGCGTGATTAATGGCAATACCTTGAGATACCACATAGACCATAGACCAGTGGATGACGGAAAAAAATTATTTAGACAATGTTGATCATTTTTGTTTCATTTCCGCGTGCATCGATGTTTCAAATTGAGAAATAGAGTCTGCATACCTGGTGTTCTCTTCCTCACCTTAGCCTGACTCCCGCTACCACACAATGAATGAACGGCCCCGAGTAGCCTAGACATCAAATTTTGGTTTGAAATCCCGAGGCATGCGGATGGCAGAATCCATTAACTGAAGAAACCCTTGACGGTATTGTCATGAGGTGGCGGCGCATCGCGGTCGGCTGCAAGGATGACCTCAGGGCCATCGTGATTTGGAGCTGAAAAACTGAAGTAAGTCCTCCACCGTGCCTTCGTATTGGGCAAGCAAAGTACGGTTAATGGAGCCGGAGTCGAAGCTGGAACACTGACGTCATTCATTATGGGCCACCACCCATGCACTATCATACCAGCACTGCTTCTCATTGTTGTGTCGTTAGGTCTGTCGGATGCAACCCCTGTGAGATTGGACGTCTGGCATTCGAAATTGTTCCTCTGGGTCCCGCAATCGGGCTCGGAGATGAGCGTGCCCAAGCGAGCATGGTCCTTCGTCCTTGGGTCACCAGAAGTTGTGCAACGTTGTGGGAGTCGCGGCAATTGAGCTACAATATCCATATATCAGATGAAATATTGAAGTATTGAAGCTACGCACCTCGATCAAAGCAGAAGCTTTGCATGTTGTGTATCTGCGTATGGGACTAGGGCAATCATTCGAGGGGTCTCCAAACAACTATGAAAGCATTATAGAACACCCTGCAATCGTCGGAAGACGGTAACGCGAAGGTGTCTTGTGGTATCAGTGCTGTGGGGGATACGTCAAGTTTATCAAACAGCTGTCCCAGTGAGGGGTGTCCGGGATTCTCGCCAATGATTTGATGAGCTAAGACGACAAAGACTACCCACTGCATTTCACATGTCAACGTGGTCGTTCATTCTGCGTCCTGTACACAGCGTGTATGTGGTAGCAGTAGGGTCTGACCTCGCCGTTGATCTGCTGTCGGTCGCGGAGGTGAATGGTTTTTCCGCTGGGCGCCCGTGTTGCCCAATCAGGCTACTATTGCCGTGGTCTTGAGAAGGGGACCCTGTCGAAGCTGAGACTTTCCGCATGGTGCGTAACATGCAAAATGATCTGGCCTGCAAGACATTACGTTTATTGGAAAAGCAATATCTATGTGTGAGATGGTAGGTTGTGAAAGGGCTGTTGCCACATCACTCAAACACGTCCCAGGGTAGTGGACCTCGGTAGATTTCCTTGGGGTCATCTGGACACCATTCGAGAAGACCACGCAATTCTGGGGCAGATGCGTGGTAGGAATGAAACCGTATAAAGGGATTTCTACCCCGTCTTTTGGAAAGGAGGAAGTCGTGGCAGCCGTATACATCAAGGGTGTATGGTTGGTAGCCGTTCCTAAACTACATTGACCGAGTGATTTCGAAATGAGCGAGAATCCTAGGATTGAATGCATTAACCCCCTACCTCGCCTTCGCGAGCTGTAGTGATTTCGTCCCCAGTGGCGGGGGGTTGGAGGCCAATATAGTGAAAGAGCGTGATAGGAAATCTGATCGCAGCTCGGTGGAGTTCTTCGAACCGTTGTTGCTTCATCTCATAACCAACCACAGTAATTTGAGATGGGTATCGTCCAGTGACTTCGTGAAATCGTGCAACAGAAAATAACAAGTTTTGAAACGAGTCCAGCGCAAACGTTTCAGTCGTTGCTCGGGGGAACGGGGGACGGCCACTGGTAGGTATATGAGTGGGGAATAGATCCATGCTCAGTGCCAATCGCATGTATGACTCTGCCTCGGTTGTGGTGGATTGAAGTCTAGTTTGACCACTGCAAGATGGAATAACACATCAATATTATCTCATGATTGCGATCATACGACTCGTCCTGACCCACTGAACACCAATAAGGAGTTTACATCTTCCATTGCAAGTGATGCTCTTCAAGACAGTGAGCCACGAGTTTTATGAAACAGATCAATAGCACCTACCCATGCCTCACATGATCTATGAACGCCGATAGTCTGCCACCGCCTCTTTGATATTGTTCAAGAGTCCAAAAATCCTCATCAAGAGCCTGCTCTGGCTTGAAGCCTGACCAAATAGCGTGTCCAGGTACAATGATGAGGTGGGACAGATTCTGTAGCGTCTCATCACGCTCTATTGTTGCAAGAATGCTACTAGGTGGTGCGTAACTGATGAGCCCATCAGATAATTGATATGTTGGCGCTGAGAAGATGAAAGCGAGGTTGTAGATGAAGGATAAGCATCCAAACGTAGCCAATAGTAAAACGCAAAGGTTGGTGAATCTCGAGCGTCCACGAAGAGATCGTAGGCCTGCCCGGTAATCTGATGAACGAGAGCGTCGCCTATCATATAGGAAGACTCCACGTCGGGTGGATTCAACTGAGCTTGAAACTGGTGTAGGAAGCATCACTTGTGGGTTTCATCCGAGTCACTGGTGGACCAGTGGTGGTAGTATTACAAAACTCGAACAAGGTACAGTGGGTGTGTGATCAAAAAAGGAAGGCGACGTGGATCGTGTGGACAAGTGGCAGATGACCGTGACGGCGGCAACGGTTCTTGTCAGCGACCAGCATATGTCCAGCTGTGCTTAGCGAGCCCACATATACTAGTAATGCATGCGTCCTAATAGTTTTCCGCTATTCGGCCAGCAACCCACGTGGCAAGGACTTACTGACCCACTTTTCAAAGTGGGCTCTTGTATTGTACGTAGCTCGACAAAGTAATCAATCAATCAATCCCGAATGCCTCGCGGACACAACTAAATCACCCACAGCGCCTCCGAGGCATCGGTACCTCATCAGAAGCCCGCGTATATAAGAACTAGATCAACGATGTCACGGTCCAGCATGACGATGAGCACTCCGTATCTGTCCCTACCCTGCACCCCAGGCGTCCTACGCCTGGTTCTCATCCCCGCCTTCGTTCTCATCCCCCCTTCGAGGCGACGTCCTGGGACATAACGTATCTGCTTCTGTCGCATAGGATCACCCCATGCATATCTCATCTCTGAAGGTCGACCCTGGCGAACGTCACTGCCCGATATATAGTAGCGTCGGAAGCCAATGGCATCTTTGAAGAACTATCCTCGCATGACCGCAGTATTGTGGCGGCCACTATTTCAGGAGGTTAAGTCGAACATCGGTCCGCTGGTTCTTTCAAGAGAATGGAATGGCGCCAGTCCTTCTTGATCGCAGGTCTGCTTGGTCTGGAAGAGGGGATGGCGTGATTCAGACCAGTGCGTGTCGATTTTTGGACCCTGTGAAGAGGAGCGATCGAAAGGAAGGTCCTTTCACTATGGTGACGGGGGAATGTAATGCCAACTATTGCGACGCCCCGCGGCCATACAACGAGGATCGAAACCTACGAAGCCATGTCTTGCACAAAAGGTGAATTTTCCAGTCTCCAGATGTACGGCGCCTCAAGTCCGAATCAAAATGCATACGCATGACAATAATGTTGGTCTAGGAAAACATATTAAAAAGCTTAGGGTGGCTACGTGCATTATTCGCTAAAGAGAGAAAGCAAGAAAAAAACATGGGATGGGGGCATCAGGAAAGGTCTATCCCCGGCTGGTGCCGCATGGCATGCAATCCATTCCAACGAATGGAATCAACGAAACAGTCCGGGAGTCCAGGCCGGTACGTCTGATCATCTGCACTGACTAAACGACAACGACCACCTGTGAGTCAGTCGCAGTGCGAACAGAAATCGACATCTTACCAAACAGCGACAAATCCTCGAGGGCGTCTGTTCGTTCCATCCCTAGGGGGATAGGCAAACGGTGGTTGGCAGGAACACTGCTACTGATGCGGGCCTGGTCTGATGCCGGATGCCGGGTTACTTTTTCGTCTGTGTAAGTGGGGTCAGAGAGAAGTCGAAAGCGGGACCATAGATGAAACTTACAGACTCGTCCGAACGAATCTCCCTGATCTGCGTCGACGTATTCGAAGTGAAGTTGGCTGCCGCGGCCGTCAAGTAGTACGCGGCGCGTGCTTGGATAACCTTCATACGGACCATGTGCTTTCGTGCGGGTTCGGGTGAAGGTGGATGGATCAAGGGTATCTAGGAATCAGGAAAGAAATTGAGTTGAGCCAGACAAGAAATAAGAAACGGTAAGCGCACCAAGCCTACGGTAATGCTGTTGTTCCGAGGCCTGTTGTCGGATGGTATTAATTGGTCCAGAAAATGGGGCCGTATAATGATCTTGTACATATCGCTGACGTTGGAGTTGTTCGGTGGGGGCGACGACTTGTTGTTGATTAGACGATGGTACATAATATAGTGATTCGGTAGGCTGGAATTGATATTGAGCCTCTATGCCTTGGGTGATATACGCTAATGTATCTTCTGCAGAGGATATCGGGGAGGACGCGGATCCAGGTATGGGAGAAAGGTCGTTAGGAGTGTGCGCATTATCGGATCCGACGACATTATTATAGCCGGAGATTTCGTCAGGAAAGAATGGTTCGAAGTCGTTGGAGTAGAAGGACGAAAGGGGATTTTGGGATGGGATACAGGCCGACGTAACAGTGGGCCCAGCATCGCTCGCCGAACCTGAAGAGTAGGATTCTGACGGCGAAGGTGATGGCACACCAGAGTGTGAACGAATTGCATCCGGCTTGTGTACAGCCAGTGACGAGGTCCAATTGAGCGACCTTTGATCCAGTTGATCAGATGGGACATCAGGCCTCAATGATGCGGAATGCGGATTAGGGGTTGTGGGAATCAACGTCGGCGGCGCTGAAACAAGCGCGGTGGCAACGTTGTCTGGGTCCGGGCTTCGTTCGACCACCGTTGCCGGCATTTGCGCCATCGCCACAGCGGACGCCCTAGAGGAGGGAACGATGAACATGCACCGTTTCCCACGTGCCTGGCATTTGCTGCATGGCTGTTGCAGATCACATTTCACTTTGGAGTCGGCACAGGCCTGACAAGACCGTCGCCTCGTGCGTGTGGCATGGGATCTAGAATCACGGGTAAGGGCGAGAGAGGAGGAGGAGATGCCCCGAAACGCCCACGGATCTCCGCATGTTTTCTTATGTCTCGTCAATAAGTCGCTGCGGGTAAACTGTGCCTCGCAGGTCTGTAAGGTGTGTGTGAGACATGCAATGTTTAAAAAATTTTGCAATTGCCTACATCACAATGATGAGACCTCTCTCCAGTGTCTGAGATGCGATGCGTTTGAGGTCAGTACCGGTAATTCCGAGGGAGTAATGACTCACGGGTG
>MU124003.1:0-32387 GCA_014904935.1 Melanogaster broomeanus
AACCCCACCAGAAATCATGCTGGAGATATCCCAACTTCACAAGAAATAATGCTGGGGAAATCCCATAATAATCTCCCAAGTTATCCCCCTCTTAGGTATATTTTGACCCCAGACACCCCTTTCAACCTTGGAAAATGCCAACACAGTTCAGGATTTCCCAATGCTTTTCCCGGGAGAAACACACATGTGGGAATCCCAACATATTTAGGACCACTTAGGCTAATAGGTATCCAGGAAACTATGGGCCTAAGAGGTCTCATTTCAGTGGTGACTGAAGTGGCTGGGGCGTTGGTAAGTCCGAATGGCATAACAAGCCACTCGTAGGAGCCATAGCACATACAGAAAGAAGTCTTCCACTCGTCGCTGGGCGTGATCCAGACGAGATGATAAGCATGTCGGAGATCGATCTTGGTGTAGATCTTGCCATGGCTAGGAGAATCAAGTAGGTCAGAGATGAGTGGGAGCGGATAGTGGTCTTTCTTTGTG
Source organism: Melanogaster broomeanus (assembly GCA_014904935.1). NCBI lineage: Eukaryota > Fungi > Basidiomycota > Agaricomycetes > Boletales > Melanogastraceae > Melanogaster > Melanogaster broomeanus. The sequence continues at coordinate 487 of MU124003.1, forward strand.
ATTTTGTTGAGGCCTCTGTAGTGGACGCAAAGGCAGAGGGAACCATCCTTCTTGTGGACGAAGAGAACCAGAGCAGCATGAGTGGAGGAAGAGGGACGGATGAAGCCGTTGGTGAGGTGTTCATCGAGGAAGGTTTGGAGCACTTCTAGCTCTGTGGCAGAGAGTGAATAGAGTGTTCCGAGGGGCGGAGAAGTACCTTCTTCCAAGTCGATCTTCAAATCATGTTCGCAATGTGGAGCAACTAGCATGGAGGCTTTGCTCTTGCTGAAGACATCTGCGAACTCGTGATATTCTGGGGGGAATGGAAGATAGATCGACTGGATCAGCTTCGGTAGAGGCGGAGCGAAGCTTACTTTCATCTGGGCAGAGTTGCAGGCTAAACTGCACCAGATTGGACGATGAACGCCCGGAGTTTGCAAGTGTCAGTTCCATCAAAAGTATCTGGTTCCCAGACTTTAGTACACTGGGAGGGTTCAGTGGTGATGTTACAGTGGGTGATGTCAGCGAGGCCACGAATGGCATCAGCGAGGGTGGTCATGGGATTAGGCAGGATTTGTTCTTCATCGTCGTCATTGAAGGGATGTCCTTCGTCGCCTTCATCTCTGGGGTCTCCATCTCCAGGTCCATCATCCCTGGGTGGGCTGGGATCTTGGCCACATGGACCCAGTGTTGGCATACTGGGAGTTGGTCAGGAGTCGGAGGTAGAGGGAATGGAACGATGAGCTGAAAAGCTGTGGAATTGGCTGATGGTTTTGGGACCTCTGCAATTACTCATGAAGGAAGTTAATTGGGAAGGGAAGGTGTGGCAGAAGCAGAGTTTTGATGGAGAGTTTGAGAATGAGTCTGAACCCTGGTATGGGCCATAGAGTGAGGTTAGTGAACTCGAGCAAGTGTGAGTTCGAATATACTGTTAAGTCCAGTTCCTCTGGGGTTATTGGAGCAGTGGAGATGCTAGGAGTATACACGAAGGGGGCGAAATGGACTTCAGCTTCAACTTATGTGTTGCACCCTTGCCGTGAGTTCTTGTCCAAGTATTTACGGAGGAGATATGGAGTTGGGTCAGAGTGATGACAAGAAGACTTGCTTCAAGTGTTGAGCGAGGAGAACAAGGAGTTGGTCAGAGGAGATTCAGGACAAGTTTGATAGGAGGAGACTAAGATGATATTCCAACTGCAGAACACTAAGTACATGCCGAGCTTTTAAACTACAATGGAGAATGACCAATAAAGGAAAGTAGCTATGATGACAAGTAAACATGAAGGTACCTGGAAAGCCGGAGTTACCATAATTAGGAAGAGGGAGTCAGAATAAGTTGGGAGGAGTCGAAGGGAGTCATAGGGAGTCAGAGGGAGTCAATATGAGTCAGGAGGAGTCATGAGAAATGTACTAAACCAAAGTAAGATGAAAGGTGACAGGGCTGTCGGGAAATGTCCAGATAGAATGGAGAAGCGTAATGGTAATTAGGAATAGGAGTTGTAACGGAGATCAACTGGAAGAACAGAGATGAGGCGAGAATGCTGTATGAGGTCCAGAGGAGGCACGGAGGTCCAGAGATGATGTGCGTGGTATGGGATATGACACTCAGCCAGAGAAGAACCAGACTTGACACTGTGCATTGCTATGTCCTTTCCTAATATTTAAGCTGTAGATAATCTGTCCAGTAGTCCTTAGTCTGAAATCAACTAAGTTACTTCTCCCTTATCTGTTCTAGACTGGAACCTACACAAGGGATCAACCCTCTGCATTGCCAACTCCTGTACCTTGTCCATTGGGCTGGTTACAAAGAAACTGACAAAGAAACCTCATGGGTATTAGCAATGGAACTCAGACATGCCTTGGAACTCATCCAAGACTTCCACTCCCAATACCCAGACAAGCCTGGGCCCTTTCCACTTAAATTCTGATGTCACTTGAATTGCACGAAGAAGACAAGACTTGTATTTGATGAAGGAGTGGAAGATGGAATTTACAAAATGTACAAAACTATGTTCAATTTTCTCATTCCATCAATTCTGCCACCAAATCCTCTCCTTCTCCCTCCTCAGAACCCACCTCTGATGCACTTTCAATCGCTGCTGGAATAAAATCCAGATCAAGGGATTGCTAGATCTCCTCCAACATACCCACAAGTTATTCCCCCTGATACAATCTCTCTTGGCTACTCCTTGCCAAATCCACCTGCAGCACATGCATCTCCCCCACAGGTCCATCATCCTCTCCTTCTCCATCCTCCAATTCTGGGCTCTTTGTATGAACCTGCTTCTTCTTCATTCCTTGGGGTGAAACCTATTCCTCCCACTTCCTCCAACAAATCCTAGGCTCATCTTCAGATCACTCACACTTCCCCTTCAAGTGTCAGCAATGGTCACATGATTTGGCCTTACCCTTGGCCCCTTGCATCTTGCAGGCAACACCCATGGCTATGCACAGGTTATATGGAGGCAAAGCTTCTGGCCCCTCTGATGTTCTGACCACCTCATGTGCTTTGCCCTTTGAGGGCCCTGCTACTGGCATCTACTTGAGATTAACAAAAAAACCCAGAAGTCATTAAAAGAATTGTGCACCTGGGTCTTTTCCACCTCCTCTGCATGTTTCTGCACCTCCACTTTGTCACATCCATGTCTGGACCCCTATTCTCAAGTCTGGCTACACTCACACATCTCTGGCCACACTCATGCATTCCCAGTCCTGGACTCAATCTCAAGCCCATTTGGGTATAGTTGATTAGTGAGCATGGCAGTGTCTGTCATATTGCTCCATTATGCCTCTGACATATATTTCATAGCTGGATTCTTGTATCCTTATCCTGATTCTGTCTGACTAATTACTACACTTTGACTTTTGCCTTACTAATACTTGCTAATCTTCCAGTCTCCAGATTACTGGACTGTGGTTTGCTATGTACCATTCTAGTATTTAAACTGTAGATGCTTGTCCGGTAGTCTCTAGTCTGAAATCAACAAAGTTACTTCTCCCTGTTCTGTCTTAGACTGGAACCTATGCAAGAGATCAACTCTCCCCCTGAGTAGTTGAATCCAAACAGTCTACCTTTGCTCTACCTATGCTACCCTGACCAGAGTTATACCCAGACTCAGCTGGAGAAGACCCAGACTTGATGTCACGGTCATGTCCAGACCCCTATTCTCAAGTCCGGCCACACTCGCACATCTCCAGCGCCATTCATGCATTCCCGGTCCCGGACTTCTTCCACGTCTCATTCTGTTATAGGCTTGATTGGTGAGCATGGCAGTACCTGTCATCGCTCCATTATGCTTCCGACTTGTATCTGGCTTTTCATATGTTCTCTTGTCCCGGTCTCATCTTACTAATTACTGCGCTTTGACCTTGGTCTTACTAATACCTGACTCATCTTCTGGTCTCCGGATTACCGGACTGCGCTTTGCTATGCTACCTATTAGTATTTAAGCTGTAGATAATTTGTCCGGTAGTCTTCAGTCTGAAATCAACTAAGTTACTTCTCCACTCCTCTGTCTTAAAGACTGGAACCTACACAAGGAGTCAACTCTCCTCCTGAGTAGTTGAACTCAAGCAGTTTATCCTCACTTCTACTATCTCTATGCTACTTCGACCGGAGTTACATCCGGACTTTGCCAGAGAAGACCTAGACTTGACACTTGACTAGTGTTTCAAAGTGATGCACCCCAGTAGCCTCTACCACCTTCAGAAGCTTCTCCACAAGAAGATCTTCTCCCCTCACTCCTGTCACCCCCACATCATGCCCTTCCCAGTCAAGATTCCCAAACCAGGGATCTCAAACCCCTGTCTTCTCTTGTCGTCCTAACCATGACAATACTGACCCTGGAGATAATAACTCTGGAGATACAGTACACCATCTCATAGTGCATAATGTTGGTCCCCATCCAGCATTATGCATAGTGAGGTTGCATGCAACATGATGTTGTCACCTTATGTGATCTGTTGTGATGCCGCAGCAAGTGATGTCACACTGCATGAAAGACGGTGCACACAATGTAATTAACAGCTACGATAGGCACATGTAGGATAGTCTAGCTAACGAGTAGAGTTGTGTTCCGAATTTGAAGACTATATCAACATAAATCAGAGGAAAAACCTGTCCAACGTTGTCTGTGTCTGAGAATGTAAGTCGACCTTCTGAAGCAAACCTAGAGATGAAGTCGATCTAGGCGCACAACACTAAAACAAATGTAGTGGAAAGTGAAGATAGTCGATTACCACCTGATGAGGGAGGTAGAGTGTAGTCTTTAGGTGGAAAGATCAAGAGAACTAAACTGGAGTTCATTGGAGAGAATGTTGCTACCATTTCGGCGCACATGTCATCGTATTCTGGCCAGATGCCAGTTGTGAAGCATTGGGCTAGTTACATCTGCCCGTATTTTCCTGCGACTGATCCCTCTAATCGGGACCAGATGAAGATTGCTCGATCCATATTGGTCGAGACCATTGCTTCGTTTACTTTGAGCCATGTGGATGATTTGGTCATCCATTCTTTGAAATTCTTCTTGTCCCTGTTATAGGTTCCGGGGTCTGCTGCTATTTTTGGCCTTTTGGGGATAGAGGGGCCACCTCCTACTGGTCCTGTCATTGCAGCTGTGGCTGCATCGACGATTGCTTGATCTGCCCTTCTATGGGCATTGAGTGCCTCTTGTCTTGCCGCTGTCAGGTCAGCAGTCAGCTGAGTAAGCTGCTCCTGCAGGGCATTGAGTTGTTGTTGTAGTGACATTCCTACTTAGGGTATTTCTTTCCATAGGGTTTTGCTCAGATTCTTCGGATCGTCTGAGTCCGAATTCTTGGAGAAAGTGTTGCAAATGTAAGGCTTGCCCAAGGTGTGCTTGGATGATGGGAGGAGTGGGGTCTCTTGGAACGATTGGGTGGTCATTCAGATCTTCTTCTTCTTTCTTTGGAACTTGGAGATAGGGAGGGTGAACCAAGTCTTCGAATTCTATTTTTGATTCTACTTCCTCTTCCTTCTTTATGGGTTCCAAATCGATGATTGGATCGTTGTTGAAGATCTCGTCTAGGAGTAGTAGCTCTGCGACTTCTCGTTCTTCTCTAAATTCAGTGGCGATTCTTCGCTCTGCTGCCTCCCATCTAAGCATCTGTCATATGGACGGAATGATGGGCAAGTCTTCTTCGCCAAGGGGGGACACTTATCACCCACGCCCTAGTCTTGTGAACTATCGGATCTCAATCTCCGACTAGTTCCTATCGTAGTTGTACGTAACAGTACTAAAACTTGGTGGCCTCACAAGGACGTTATGTAAAGATATTTCAACATTCCCAGTCAGGGGACTTAGTGATCGCTCGAGATCAACGTCTATAACTGACAGCCCTTAAGGTGACTGCAGACTCCCAAGGGCAAAAAACTTGCAGGGACTACTAAATGATACATATGCCAAATGGCCTATGAACGATATGGGAATGATGATGATGGGTGCTTTTCAGCTGGCCCTCTCATTAACCCTCGAGTCCGGGTATGGTTGTGTGAGTAGAAGAAGTAGTTTAGTTCTAATGAAGCAAACCTAGAGACGAAGTCGATCTAGGTGCACAACACTAAAACAAACGTAGTGGAAAGTGAAGATAGTCGATTACCACCTGATGAGGGAGGTAGAGCATAGTCTTTAGGTGGAAAGATCAAGAGAACTAAACTGGAGTTCTCTGACCATTGCATTCAGGTTTATATACAACTACAGAGAGTCTACCCTAAAGCGATAAGTAAGCAGTGACATCATAGTGGAGCATAAGGCTATGCATAATGGAAGCGTAACAGAGATTAAAGAAGCATGTAGAATGGAAGAGAAGCATAGAAGGCCACAGCCTTGTGGAGTGGAATGTTCTAGAGTAACATGAGGTAAAGAATGAGGCATGATGTCATAATGGTCTAGACATGTCACATAACTAGATAAGATGCATAGGTCACGTGATATAGATAAGATATGATGATGATCACGTGACTGGGAGAAGAAAATAATAGGATCGTAACACCTTCCTCAAATGAGCACATAGCTTTTGAAGCTGGTGCTGTAAACTATTGGTATCTAAACTGTCAGCTTCTGCATGATATAAACATAAACTCTCCAACTGCTGGCATAAGTCCATGCCCTGATGTCACTTCAGTCACCACTGAAATGAGACCTCTTAGGCCTATAGTTTCCTGGGTAGCTATTGGCCTAACAGGTCACAAATCAGTGGGAATTCCCAGGTGTTTGTTTTACCGGGGAAAAGCATTGGGAAATGCCCAACTAGGTTGGGGAAAATCGGAGTTTTACCAAGACTTTAAGGGGTGTCTGGGGTCAAAATATACCTAAGAGGGGGGGCATTACCTGGGGAATTCCCAACCTTTTTTTGCATGTCTAGATAAGAATTTCCGGCCTGCTCATTGGGAATTCCCAACCAGATGTATACAGCAGGTGGGAAATCCCTGATATCCTATGAAGAAGGTCAGAAAATACCTTGGGAATTCCCCAAGACTATGATTGAGTGATGTGGGAATTCCCTGGCACTATGATTGAGTGACATGGGAATTCCCCAGTGCTATAATTGAGTGATGTGGGAATTCCCCGGCACTACAATTGAGCAGTTGGGAAATCCCCAGTGCTATGATTGAGTGATGTGGGAATTCCCCAGCACCATGATTGAGTGACATGGGAATTCCCCGGCACTACAATTGAGCAGTTGGGAATTTGTCATATCCATGTCCGGACCCCTGTTCCTGAGTCCGGCCACACTAGTGCATCTCCGGCCTACTCGCACATTCCTGGACCCGGACTCAACTCCAGTCCTTTTTAAGTATAGTCTTGCTTGTGAGCATGGCAGTGTCTGCCATTGTCGCTCCATTATGTTTCCGATTCCTATTTCACATCCGGCTTCTCGTATGTTCTCTTGTCCCGGACTCGTCTTACTAATTACTGCACCTTGATCCTGTCTTACTAATAGCTTACTCATCTCCCGGTCTCCGGATTACCGGACTGCGCATTCCTGTGTTCCCCTTGTAGTATTTAAGTTGTAGATACTTTGTCCGGTAGTCTTTAGTCTGAAATCAATTTAGTCTCTTCTCCTATATCTGTCTAGACTGGAGTCTACGCAAGGGATCAACTCTCCGCCTTGAGTAGTTGAATCCAAAGCAGTCTACCCCCTTATTCCTGTTCCCTATACGCTACCCCGACCGGAGGTACATCCCGGACTTACCCGGAGAAGACCCGGACTTGACAGAATTCCCCAGTGCTATGATTGAGTGACGTGGGAATTCCCCAGCACTATGATTGAGTGACATGGGAATTCCCCAGTGCTATAATTGACTGATGTGGGAATTCCCCAGCACTACCATTGAGCGGTTGGGAATTCCCCAGTGCTATGATTGAGTGATGTGGGAATTCCCCAGTGCTATGATTGAGTGATGTGGGAATTCCCCAGCACTATGATTGAGTGACATGGGAATTCCCCAGCACTACAATTGAGTGGTTGGGAAATCCCCAGTGCTATGATTGAGTGATGTGGGAATTCCCCAGCACCATGATTGAGTGACATGGGAATTCCCCAGTGCTATGATTGAGTGATATGGGAATTCCCTGGCACTATGATTGAGCGGTTGGGAAATCCCCAGTGCTATGATTGAGTGATGTGGGAATTCCCCAGTACTACAATTGAGTGGTTGGGAATTCCCCAGCACTATGATTGAGTGACATGGGAATTCCCCAGCACTACAATTGAGTGGGTGGGAAATCCCCAGTGCTATGATTGAGTGATGTGGGAATTCCCCAGCACCATGATTGAGTGACATGGGAATTCCCCGGCACTATGATTGAGTGGTTGGGAATTCCCTGGCACTATGATTGAGTGATGTGGGAATTCCCCAGCACCACGATTGAGTGACATGGGAATTCCCTGGCATTATGATTGAGTGATGTGGGAATTCCCCAGCACTACAATTGAGTGGTTGGGAATTCCCCAGCACTATGATTCACTTCAGGTAACCATTTTGACCAAGCTCTTAGCTTGATCTGTCTCTACTCAACGTTCAAGCTAAGAGCTACCCATCCCATGGATCATCCCACCTGGGCCTGTCCCATAGGGCCAAGATAACATTGTCCCAGAAGCATCATGGGCTGTCCCAAAATCAATTTTGGGCATGTCCCAATGATGGTGGGCTTGCCCAACCAGGACTTCTTTCCTGTCACTGTCACGGGGTGTCAGGGGTCCCACCCTGGAAAAAAAAAGTAAAAATAGGCTATCCAGAAGCCAATTTTGGAGACCCACCCATACTACTTGGCATCAGTTAGCAGGCTGTATTGTACTGTTTTAGTTGAAAATGGACATAAAAGAGTCAGTTTATTATATATTGATAGCTACTTTAGAAAATTTGCTAGCAGATGAATCATTTGGTCACTTAATGAATGAACTGTTTACATTTTCTCTCTTTGGGCAATCTCTACAGTTACAAATTTCTCCTTTGGGACTGCCCAAGTGCTCTCTGGGCAGTTCCATGGCAGGGATGTAGGTGTGTTGGGATTTCCCAAATCATTATTGGGCAATCCCCAGAGCTCCAAGTTCCTCCTTTGGGACTGCCCAAGTGCTCTTTGGGCAATTCCATGATAGGAATGCAGGTGTGTTGGGAGTTCCCAATAATCAATTGAACTTCAAGTTCCTCCTTTGGGACTGCCCAAGTATCAATTGGGCAATCCCAACAGCTATAAGTCCCTCCTTTGGGACTGCCCAAGTGCTCTTTGGGCAATCCCATGGTAGAGATGTGGGGGTGTTGGGATTTCCCAAATTATTATTGGGCAATCCCTACAACTCCAAGTTCCTCCTTTGGGACTGCCCAAGTATCAATTGGGCAATCCCAACAGCTACAAGTTTCTCCTTTGGGACTGCCCAAGTGCACTTTGGACAATCCCTACAACCCCAAGATCCTTCTTTGGGACTGCCGAAGTATCAATCGGGCAATCCCACAGCTACAAATTCTTCCCTTGGGACTGCCCAAGTGCACTTTGGGCAATCCCATGGTAGAGATGTGGGGGTGTTGGGATTTCCCAAATTATTATTGGGCAATCCCTACAACTCCAAGTTCCTCCTTTGGGACTGCCCAAGTATCAATTGGGCAATCCCAATCGCTACAAGTTCCTCCCTTGGGACTGCCCAAGTGTATTTTGGGCAATCCCATGGTAGAGATGTGGGGGTTGGGATTTCCCAAATCATTATTGGGCAATCCCTACAACTCCAAGTTCCTCCTTTGGGACTGCCCAAGTATCAATTGGGCAATCCCAACAACTACAAGTTCCTCCTTTGGGATTGCCCAAGTGCTCTTTGGGCAATACCTACAACTACAAGTTCCTCCTTTGGGATTGCCCAAGTGCTCTTTGGGCAATACCTACAACTACAAGTTCCTCCTTTGGGACTGTCCAAGTGCTCTTTGGGCAATCCCTACAGATCACTTGAGCTGGATGCAGGAGTGATGGTAATAGGAAAGACCTGAAGTCTGTCATGGTACAGAAGCCCAACCACACTCCTCCATCTTGGCATGTCACCACATGCACAGTCCAGCTATCTGGGTAAAAATACATCCCAACCCCAATGTAGTGTTTCTGAATCCAATTTCCCCAGAAATGAGCCACCTTGTAGCAGTGGGACCTGAGGCTGAGGGAAGATAAAAGTAACTACATCCTTCACTTTAGGACCTACAGGTAAGGATGGCAGACAAATCCTTGTCACCTGCTGCCAGTAGCTGCTGTGACTGAGCCTTCAGACACACTAGTATATGGGAGCTTAGCTGGAACTTGAATGATGAGTGTGGATCTACTGTACAGCCTTTGAGACACAAGAATGATGAGTTGAAACCCTGACTACACCACAATGTCAAGGGAGGTCTGACAAAATCTAATCAAAGGGCAGAGATGCCTGGGACTAGAGTACATCAGCTGTAGGTAATGGACAGTAATGGTAAGAAGTAACTCATCTCAGCCGCTGCATAAGAGGGCAGAAATGACTGAGGATCAATGAATAAGTAAAGGACTTAAATATCATGGGTGGAGATGTGATCGTATAATTAGTAAGTTACCAGGAACTCGAATGCATGTGGAATGGAAAGAATGGAATGGGCATGTCAACATTGTGTCAAACACGAGGTGACCGGTCAGGCACTCTGGGGACCGGAGAACCAGGTATCTTCCAATCAAGTCTGGTCGGGTTTGGTGTGAGCCAGGGATGACCAGAGATAGGGTGGCTGCATAGGGCGACCGGAGATAGAGTTTCAGGGATGTTATATTTTGTCAAGGTCAACCTTGCTGGGTCAGATCTCACTGGACCATGCTGCTGCACCTGTCTTTTACAATCTGATTGAAGTGGGACACTCAGCATTTGGTGCATCATGCTGAGCAGTGAGCTACACAGTATATCTGAGTGTGACAGTGACCAGGTGTCTTACCATATTTATTTGGTTTGCTCCACAATGTAAACAAAAATCCTAAGTGGCAGCGTAGGGCCAAGCGGTCTAACGTTTTGCATGTAGCTGTAGCAGGCCCGAGCCCCCACATCACCTGCTGGCATCCAGGCCATTTCCAGCGACGACAAAGCGCCCGCTCAAACCCTTCGACCACGACGCACTGCGAAACATTCCTCTCGCCTTACAGATGCCAATAACGATGCAACACCCGAATTGCGCATCCACCAGCCACACGCACATTGTACTTACCCTACCAACACAACGACACAGGACAGCAGCAAACGGACTGCCCTCATTGTCGATAGCTTGGAATCAGACCACACAGATGATGAGGGCAGGCACAAGGACATGCCAGGGCAATGTAAGTCGTCTACCTGTCATTTCTCATCTTCCACAATTAGCACTTTGTTTATCTATTATTTTTACATCGCGAAATGACTCCATCACGCCGAGAAACCACCTGACGTGATGTTAACACATACTGGTGAGGAACCCCCACCCGTTCTAGTATGACATACCTTCTAACTTTTTTTTTCAGCCTATGATGGGTCGCCGCAGGCGAATTCTCATGCAGCATCAGGTGAGTCCCCTCCCCGTTGTTGGCTTAATATATTAGTGTCTTATATCTACTAACCACCCCGAATGCTTGCAGTTCTTGAGGTTCCAGACAAAGAAGATGATTCACCGGCCAACGGACGAGTGGGCAGACAAGGCGCCACATCCGGGAGCATGCCCGACCACAAACGCATGCAGGGGACAGACCACGAGGTACAAAACGATCTCGAATCAGGTATGTCGTCACGACTTTTGGTTGGTGTTTACAAGCTGACATTCGAGTCCTAACTACAGCACAGATGATCTCTCGTCCGATCCCTCAAGATGGTGCGGAATCAGGTACATCATCATAAGTTTTAGTGGGTATTTACAAGCTGACGTTTGAGTTGTAACTACAGCACAAACAATTCCTCGTCCGATCCGTTCTCAAGACGGTGCAGAATCAGGTACGTCGTCACAAGTTTGAGTTGGTATTTACAAGCTGACATTTGAGGCGAGTTCTTGTGCGGTATCAGGTGAGTTCTGCCGTTCGTGCACAGCTACGAGATGATGCGCGCACACCATGAACCAGCGCACCTATGCGACTCCAGCCACGACAACCACGCAGCAACTCAGACGACAACACTATAGGCACGACCGGATAGCAATGCACAGAGACCAGAGTGCGTAGGAGTAGATTTATGTATGTATTAATAACCAACACAATGAGGACCCAGCCACGACACAACAATGAAGACTAAGCACCTCGCATTGCGCCCCAGTCAATACACGCTAAGCATATCACGCACCCTAGGTGCTCTGGTTGCAGCCGTGATGACGACGATGACTTGTGCCACATTCTGCGTGCCCGACGTGCAGTCATGACAACGACATGTGCACACAGTTGGAACATAGTACCTTGCTCATTAAATTTTATTTATGACGTAGCTTACTATTGTAGCCATTACATGACCATGCATTCACTTTGACCGGATCGAGGTCAACACTCAGGCTTGTAGTAGTGAAGAATCGCAGTTCCCTATATCAAGGCCCAACCCAGGCTGAGGCCAGCCAAGCCTGAGCCCCACATCCTGGCCTGGCTTCGGATTTGAGTAGGCCCAAGCTATCAAATGCATATCCAACGATCAACTCTATGATGACACTATGCGCAATTGTAAGACGGCACAAATCCACGGCGGGGTTGATTGATTCACTTGAAACCAAATTGTTAGTTGGCAATAGCTTGGATCATTCCGATAGGGATGACATGAAGAACACTATTTGGAGAGATATCAGCAACGTCACCCGGCAGCACCAAAAAAATTACATATCGATGAGCAACGAGAGGACGAAGGACCAGCCGGGGAACTCAGTGTGCCAGACCTTGATCAAAACACAAGCAATACCCAAGACAACATGCTGACTGTTTGAAAACAACCGCATAAATGTTCCATTGAGCCACTGACAATAGATGATAACATGCAGGGAAGATGCTCACGCACCACCACTTGGGGACCTGCTTGTACTTAGACATCAGGCAAGCGTCGATATCGGGCTGTTCGTGCATCGAACGTCTGCTCTGGATCTAGATTTGCTTGAAGAGGAAGGGCAACGCATGCATCAATGCAGAAGTGATGGGTGCGAAGGACAAGCCGTAAGAAATGGCGAGGGTCAACCTAAGGGCAAACTCACGGTAAGCACCCAAACTAGTCGACATGGTATAGAGACAATATACGCACGAGAGGAACAGTGGGTGGTGCTCCTTGTAAGCAGCGAGGTTGAATGAAGTATCGTCATTGACGATGAGAGATGTTGTAGTTACTACCAGTGTTGTGGAAGGAGGTACGAGAGGAGATCCTATCGTTGAATTTCATTTAGCTACGAGCTACAAATGTCTGGAAAAATAGCTTATGGACTGAGCTGGTTGCAGCGGTGGACGTGCTATCAGGAATGGGTCCAGAAACCATGAAGCCACGCTCTTCACACTGAGCGTTGGCTATGCTGCCTGCCAGCAAATCTCATTCAAAGCGGCAGGAGTCTCTGGTTGTGACAGGTGTTCCAGTAGCCTGACCAACTCCAGGATCGCCGAGCGTCTGAGATACAACTGCTGGACCAAAGCTTGAGGCAGCTAATGCTGCGAGCATATTGGATAAGCGTCCATTGGACAGCAACCCAGTAACTCAAGGGTGAAGTAGTCGCTGAGGGCTTGGAATGTTGTGGTTGCGTGAATAGATGTGACCATGTTTTGCAGGTCCCAAGGGATCTCCGTGTCGTCGTCTGTGACTAGGTGAAGACGCAGCTGGTGAGCGAGCAAGATGGCGAGCTTGGTTTTGATTGCAGTGAGTTAGTGACTAAAATTGCAAATATAACAAGTATTGATTACCGTCACTGCCTTGAGCGATAGTGATCACCTCAAAGTTTGGTTCAGGCTCCCATGCCTGGAAACCCGAGTAAACATTTTATACATGATCTCTTCATGCGCCTGGCTGGAACTAAGACATTCTCAGTGGAGACACAGAAGATGTGATGCTCAACTGACCTGGACCTTCTCTGTCGCTAAACGAAGAGGTTCGTCGGGTGATCAGCAAAATCCCTGAACATCGATATCATAGCTTGCTCAGTGGTTTCCGGCATGGAGAGCTTCTTGACCAGGCGCCGCAGCTCACCAAATGAACTGTCACCGTCAGCTTCATCTTGACCAAAGGAGTGTTTGAAACGGATGACACAAGCGCGTAGTGTGATTGAATCTCACCGGTAACGTTGAGTGGGAGTCCAGAATGGCACAGTGAATGTTTTTTCTCGCTATTGTAACAAGGAGAGCGCATCTAACAATTGTAGTTCAGTAGACTTACTGGGGAAATAAGATCTAGGAGTGAACTCACAATCGGATCAAACGAGTGTTAAAGGGTGGAGGGGTGAGGTGAAACCTGCCAAGGGATGGTAGTCGTCGCAACTGACATAGTGTTTGGCAGGTATAACAAAGGATAAGTCGGAATGTTGGTCAGCACAACTGCTACAGCTTAAGCAAACCAGACTCAACAGCCACCAGCGTGTAAGAGCAGTGGACCTGCCAGTGGGATTCAAGTGGAACAGAGACAGCAACAGCAGTGAGACGGAGGGCAAATATTTGTAGTTGGCGAATGGGTATCGTTGTTGAAGCGTGTGGGTAAAAAAAATTGTCATTAAGCAGACTTAAGAGGGACATAACACTGGGTCAATAATTCAGCAAGCACTCCACTGACGGAATGAATCTTACCAACCAGCAAAGTGGAAAAAGATAATTGATGGGAGCAAAGATGACAGAACAATAAGTCGCCGGCATGTGAGCAATTACACAAAGGTTACCTAGACAATGAGGGCACTCCATGATTAGGCAAAAGATAGTTTGTTGCCGAAGCTTTATGGCTCCCGGGGTTGCCGTCTGACGGAGGAAGATAGGGAGCTTTGAAAGTAAAGGAGTGAGAGTACTCAGCTTACCAGGTTAGTATTACCCGGGAAACTTATCTCCTCGAACTTCGAAGAAAGGGATCAATTTGATGGTGAATTGGGGAATGCAGTCGTCCCACAAAAAACAGTAGTTGGCAATGACGAATAACACTGAGTGGTGATTAGGGGGTCAAGAAACCAAAATAGCAGGCGGAGATTGAGCCATGGAGAAATATCAAGAAATTGTCAACGCAGACCAAGAAAGTAGCAAGAGAGGAAGGCTAGTCATCATGGAAAACCACGTCACCAGGGGCACCATAAAAATGTGATCTAGACTGGGAGGTTTCATAACTCGGATCATAGTAGGACAGAGGAGGGGATGAACTGCGCTCATCAGCATTTTGTTGGTCATCGGTTGGCGATGGGTTAACGGGAGAACGGCGGCGGGAACCCTTGGCTTGCCGCACGCGATGCTCCTCACGTTGTTCAGAGCGATGTTGAGAAGGACCAGCAGGATTCCGGCGCGACTGGTCGAGATCTTGGCGATGGTCACCCCCAGCTTCTGCAGCACGAGTATCAGCCGGCGGGTAGCAGTGACGCGTGCCTTGTACAGGAACATTCAGTGTTTGCTGGGAACTAAATTTTTGGTGGATGCAGCTGGCTCCTTCTGGCGCTGTGACTCTGGCTGACGGCAGGGACCACGCTGTTCGATCAAACCGACGAAGACCACGAAGTCGTTCGCATGGGGTGAATAAACTCAACTCTGAAGGTAAGAACAAAAGTGGCTGGCGAAGTAATTAAGTAGGATGACTAAGCAAAACGTGTACTTGTACTGTGCGCTCGACATGTATACCCAACACACGCTGCCAGCGAGAATCCAGAGGACGAATCATGTCAGACCTGAGGGGAGGGTCAGGCTGATGCGTAATGTTTTGACAACCTGTCTCAGGGAGACGCGAGTTGGGCTGAGGATACTCAGGCTGTGGGCGAAGGCTGGGTTGACGAGGTGGATCACGTTGCTGGGACTTCAAGCGAGCCTCGGCTGACGGTGACGCTCGGGCTGTGGGCGAGTGCTGGGTGGACGTGGTGGATCACGTTTCTGGTTGTCATGTCGGGTATGCTTCCCAATTTTATCACATTAGACAGCGGAATGGGAACAGAGTGCAATACTCACCTCTCTATTGTCAGGAATTTGCACATGTGCCGCCTCGGGGCCATATTCGGCCCAAATACGATTCAGAACGGCTTCGTCATCCTCGCTGTCATCCCTGGTTCTCTTACACGGGCGTTCAGAGGGAACCGCAGGGTCTTCTTTGGCACGCCGTGCTTTGTGCACCGGATTGAACTGAGGCCGCTTCTCAAGTTCAGCGTGTCTTCACTCCACCAGTTCATCCCGCACGGCTACCCATGCGGCAGAGTCAGAGAGTATGCTGACTGCCTCACCGTCGATGTCTGTGATCAAGGGCAGGGTATCTTTCCTTGGGTCATCATCCGGGAGCCTGCACCAATCTACATCATGGGGATTAGCATAAACAATAACTGATGGGAATAATCCATTCACCTGGGCGCCATGGATGCACTTCCCACTCGGGATCAAACCCGCCCTCTGAATCACCTGAGTCCTTACCCTTCTTTGAGGATTTATGTGCTCTAGCCTCCAACTCATCATCCGTGGGGCCATCATACACTGCCCCCATGATTCACCGGATCCCGGTGAGTGTTTGGCTCTCAAGTTGCCTTGTGGTTAACAACTTGGGCCTAAAGTGTTTGTCGAGCGGTGGGTTATTTTTCGGATACTTCAATATACACAGAGAGTGACAGTAGAGGATGTTGAGGATAGCTTCCCAATTAATATGCTTTTCCCTACCATCGGCAACGTCCGCAGTGTACAGGGGGACATAAGGTCCTGAGAGGCAGGTTAGCAAAATGAAAGAGTGGGGAGTTCCAACCTACCGATGCGTTCCCCAACCAAAATCTTGAGAGCTCGGCGTTTGCGATCTCGTTCAGTCTCACCTGGCTTCCGAGCAATCGCAGATATGTTGCTGACCATCTTCGGCATACCAAGATGCCTCAGACCATCACGAAAGTTATTGAATCTTCATCTGGATGAGCAGACGCCTCGTAAATGGGTGGAATTAAGGGAAACTTACTTGAACATAGTGGTGAGGTAGTCAATAACTTGTCAAACCTCTACACCCCCATCTGCAACCCACTTCGCAATAGCGGGAGTACCAGTGAATAGCCCCGAAACTTGTTGACCTTCAGCCTCTGGCCCAACATAACAGACGGCGCCAAGAATTTGCATTTCCCCTGCAACCGAGTAGGCCTCAGCCTGTAGGCCAACGAGTAAACACACGGTCCTTGCAAAAAAGATGGGTCCAGCTTAATATACCTGCGAGGTGCGCTTTGCACTCTGTTACCCTGGCAGCCACCGACTTCAGGGTCCGGTTTATTGGGATGTTGAGGGTCCGCTCAAAGTCTCTGATGGGCTTCCATATTTTTTCGCGGGCTTCATAGTCGTCGTCAGCTACACCATCATAAAGAGCCTTGTAATTTACATCAATGATGCGGTTGAACTCAGTCATTGACACTATAAACAGTAAGTTAAGCATACCATGGGAGATTAGGGGATGCTCACTATTCTCGGGTTTCTCGTGTGCAGCATAGTACCATTTGCGATAAACATTTGCGGGGTTCTCCTTGTGCCCAGCCTTTAGTCCAAGTCCTGCTGCAATAAATATTTCCCAGCGTGATTTCCCGAATTCTCGTCCCAGTGACTCAGCACGTTCAATGACCATGGCTTGTAGGGCTTCAATCCCTTCAGCAGCAGCAACTGGAAGAGGCCCTGGCTTCAATGGCCATCCCATCAGCTGCTTGGTGATTTCATCGTCGAGACCACCACCCTCGTCACGAGGGGGGGCATTCTCGAGGCGCTGACAGACTTCTCAAGGCCTGCAGTCGGGGCTTTGGTTTTCTTCCCCTGCGACCTGGATGGACCATGCCTTAGGTTACGCGCGTTCTTCTCTTGGCTGATGCACTTGCGTTCAGTTGCACTGTAGTCGCTGTCTGAGCCGGGGCTGGAATGGTCTGTGATGAAAAAAATGTGTCAGGGGCAATGCAAACAGCATGAGGTGTGGACATACATTCGTAATATGCTTCATGGTATTGCTCCTCATCTCCTGTGTTGGAGCCTTCGCCAGCCTTGTTTTCCTCATCTTTGGGACCTTCGCTTTCTTGTTGGTCCTCTTCTTCCTCGCCTTCATCAATTCCCATGGATACGTGAGGCTGCATATGATTGATGGTAACTTTTCGCCAAGCGAGTGGAGAGCCGTCCTATGGCAGTAATTAACAATACATAAATATGAAAGGGGACAGTGAGACCTACCGGGGGTATATGAGCAAGAGGCCAATTTCCACGTGGTGAGCTGGGGCAGGGAATACGAGTATCGCTGGGTTGGATGTCATCGCCGGGCAGTTTGGACCGAGTAACAGGCTCATCATCCTTGTCAGGGAATTTTAAGGTCAGTGATACACAATAATAGGGAGAGAGTAACAGTAAGAGATAGCTCACCGCTGAAGATTGGCTTGGTGGTGCTGGTGCTGGTGCTGGTGCTGGCGGTGGCATAACGTGTTCCTTGCGCGTCTGAATCAGCTGAAATACTTGTCAGAAAGGCCTTGGAGTGCAGTGGGAGCAACATACGGGTTTGTCATTTTGGTCGCCGGCCTTTGAAGTTCGATCTTTCTTTTTGTCGTCCCTCAGCTGGCCAACAGGCGGTCCAAATTTCATACCAGATACTATGGCCTAACCATCATTTTAACAGCAGAGTGATAAATGAGATGAGGGTACCCACTGAGGGTACGGTAGCATGTACCTTGTCCTTGGACGAAGGCTCCTTGGCATGACGGTCACCCTCAGCCACCTGAAATATTGTCAGAGAGGGATATAGAAAGGCGGAGTGTTGCAGACTGTGAGCGGAATTAGAATAACTTACAGGTTGGTCATTTGGGTTGCTGGTCTTCGAAGTGCGGTCTTTCTTTTTGTTGCTGTTTGGCTGGCCAACTGGAGGACCAAATCTCACTACGGACTACAAGCGGTATTAACAACAGACTATAAATGTGATGAGAGGACTTACTGAGGCAACGCTTCCCTGCTCCTTGTTCTTGGGCACCGTCTCCCTGACACGGCGGTAAAGCGCAGGTAACTGAAGATAATCATGAGCAGCTGTCGATTTTAAAGCGCTTAAAGGCTCACCTGTTGGTTCCGTGCACTCCTGAGAGTGCGGGGGGCATTGACATCGACGGCAGACTCAGGCGGAGCGGCAGACTCAGCGCGACTGTGCTTTTCCCTAGGCATTGCAACCTGGGTGGGTAATTTATGGGAGGCGTGGCTAGCAGCCACAGATATTGTAGGCAGGCAAAGCTTCCAAAAACCCACAAGTGCTCAAATTTAAATCCAGGATTAGAAACCCGCACCAGAAGCATCATGGATGTCTTCGGATTCTCATTGACACATTCATGGGCGAGAGATGCTTAGGTACGTGTAGAATAGATGTTCATCACCGACAGCGCAATAAATCGGTGATAAATACCAAGAAAGAAGCTAAGAAAGCGATCTGGTGAATGAATGGGATCACTCATGGACAATGAGAAAACCCGAAAAAGAGAAGCTGATAATTCCCTGTTACGTTACCCTTTAGAAATGAAAATTATATGGCAATTCAGCACCTACTGGCGAGGAGTTTATTTCCACTGGAGACAAGGCACCTTAGATGCTAAGATGCCACACAGATATCAATACCACAGGTCCTTGAGACTAGGCTACACATTAGGTCATGAGACAACCCAAGGACAGTATTCCTACCTCACATTCCCATTGATTACCGAATATATGGCATCAGCCCATGGTTTCATGCATGGAATGAGTGTTAAGAAGAGTGCTCACCTGTAAGCAAAAGATATCTGGTATGTGAGTGAACACATAGAACAATGAAAAAGTACCGCATCCGTCCAGTCCGTTGGAGAACGTCTTCAACGCATTGGATGCAACTAGGTCTGTAGGCCCGGCACGCGCGACGTCCTCTTCGGAACATGGATAAGCTGTCCGAACAGAAGCACCAAGCCGTCTGCAGACCGATTGGTGACACCAAGTCGACCAACCACTTATCCATTGGTGGGCACCAAGCCGCACCATGGAAGGAGGATAGGAGCTCCCATCTGTGTGTAGCGGAGGGTCAGTAGGGCAACAGGACAGAAAAGCTTACCTAGTTTTAATATGACCTAGCAACTTGGGATGAGCGGTGGTGTGAGAGGTGAGAGTGCGGTGGTGTTTGTGTTGATGGTGTTGATGGTGTTGAATCTTTGATACAAGAGTACGATGGTGGTTGTGGTCTCGTAGTGAGAGGGAGCACGATGGTGGTAATAGGTGTACGGGATTACAAGCAACGAAACGAGTGGGCACTGGGAGGTTAGTTAGGTAATACCATAGTATTTAGGCGACTGGTTGTGCAAACTCGACATTCTGAGCCAGGCAACAAGTCCAAGCTTGAAGCTACTATGTAAGTTGCTGCATGTAAGTCATTTATCAGCACTTAGTTTTCGGTTGCTTCTGTATTCAAGTATCAGTTGGTAGGGTTGGTTTGGCAGATACTCAGACATATGGTAGAAAAAAATGTGATAAAAGCGAGAACGCTATACTTTCGCAATCCCCTGTTAGATAGCTACTTGTCATGCATACGCTACTTCCCACTCAAGCAACAGTCGCCAAATTGGCGATATCAGACTGGCTACTCTCACTGGCGGTCTGGCATCAGCACTCTCAAGTCTCGATGCCATCATGTACTGACTATTCCATATTCAAGGGGGATATCTCGTATACTGATAAAACCATTCAACGCTCTCATAGATGCTCTTTCGCCAGCATTGTGCTGGAAGAGGAAGGGTCACTAGTCATTAGTTGCTGAATTGGATTTTGGGACCACAAGCCAAGGACCAAATGTACATATTTTAGAATGGCTACAGTATTAGTATTCACTGTAGTAGCTACGAGTCTTTGTGCTATTGGGTGTAAAGTACTAATCCTAATCATAAGTTCAATGGCTGCATATTCACCTTTTGAACATGGTGCATGAAAATGACAGCTTGCTCAGTAAATACCCCCAGCTCGGGCATAAGGTGTCAGCTCAATCCCTGCGGTACGCATTGCAGCGCCTCAACAATTATCCTCTTACTCTTCGCAAGTTGCTTCTGCAAGTTGCCGAGTACCAGCGCATTGGCCTCGACCTTGTCGCTTATGTCAATTTCGTTCAAGCTCTTGAAAAGCCTTCTGGCAAGGTCAACACGACATTTATGGGCGCTTTCACAGGGAACCCAGATACTTGCCAGAAGTATTTTGATTTAGGCTTCCCTGTTTGGCTAATTCGCTCAAGAAGTCAAATTGCCACCACCATGAATATTGTCTCCATCCTTGATGCTTTCACTGTGCCATCCGACATTGTGTCCGAGCCTGCTATGCATAATGGTGTGGTCAAACCGTTGCCCATCCTCTATATTGGAAAATCCTGTGACAATCGACATATTACAACCGTCAGCTTTCTCACACGGAGTTCGATGTCTACAAAACCGACGGACCCAATCGAGAAGCCTTTGGTGGGATGACACGCACAGAAGTTTCACTCCGTGAACAGGCAGCCGATAGCTCAACTGGGAGCAGGGGGCCATTCACTCGGATTATCTCTGTACCTCCGCCGACCTCTGCTGACTCTGGCCAGCCTGGAACTCTAACTCCGCCGCTCGCACGGCCGACAAGCAACCAAGGGGGAAAGGCTCAGAAGGTCAAGTCAACCAAACGTGCCTTGCCGTGTAAGTCTCTTTTTCTTCCAGGATGGTACTTAGGTAATTGATTTCGAACTTACAGATCCGCCCGCGACAAAGAAGCCCAATGAAGTAGGCTTCAACCGAGACAAATGGACGAGATTACCAGTGAACTCGACCCACCCTCCATCATGGTTTGGGTGCAGGCGCTATCTGCCGCTGAACAATCCCCCCGTCGTGTTTGTCCTGGTGCTCCCAAGCCCGCTGTGTATCCATTCCCTCCTCCTGGACTCTTCATGACCACGAAATCCCTTGAGCGCAAGGCCCGGTATTTCTCGAGTTGGCTAACGGTGCGCAGTGCTTGGATCAACCGTGTCTACGTCCAGATCTGGCTTGGAGATATCCCCACTACACAGATGTGGCATGATTTCCTAAACGGTCTGCCATCCACTTCTCAAGGGATTTCTAAGACCACGCGATCAGCCAAGGAAGTCCAGACCGTGAAGGAGCTCTTTGGGGAAGAGTTCATCGACCTCCACTCATACAATATCAAAGCGGAGGAACTGGCTGCCGTCACATGGAGGGACACTGTCCTCGATTTACGTGATTTTAACTCTGTCAAGACCGAGGTAAGTGCGCTTTCATTGTTATTGGTTTATTATTGAGACCGCTCCTCGCAGACTCAGCAAAAAATCATTTACGATCTCTACGACCACTCCTTCAGATTTGAGCTACTGATGCTGGATCTCTACCTCTGCGCTAATGCCTGGGTTGAAGATGCTGATTCTCGTCTAGTCCGCATAACCGCCATCTTTAATGGCGAAGTTGAGTTGGCTCAGTGGGCAAATCCCTTTCCCGAGAGAAACGAAGGTCTGATGGCCACCAATTACCGTGATCGCGTCCCTTGTATCGAAGCCTTCAGAGTGCTTCTTTCGGCATGGCCTAGTGCTCCCTCTTTCTCCCCTCTCTCTCCAAATCCATCTTTGGACAATACTCACACTTTGGAGAAGCAGCTAGCTGCATACTACTGCCAGACCTTTTTTGATTCGTACGGACGTCCTCCTATCCTCCCCCACCACATCCCTGTCACGCGTAGAGTTTATACCATCTAAACTGTCCCTTGTAGTCAATCTTATGCATTTTCCCCGTGCCAGTTTATAGAGTGCATAATTTTGTGTCGTGCTCACTTCCCAGCAGGTTCATCCATTTTATTCAGGAAGAGAGAAATCCAGGTGAGACTATCATTAATGTTTGCTCAGACTTTGCTCACTCCCTATACTACCCAGCATGTCTTATCGAAGACAAACAGCAAAGGAGAAGAGCGCTCGTGACTACAGGTCCATTCCGGCCCCAGCTGCACTCGATCTTCAATGGTCTGCTCCTGGCAACGACACCATCCCTGTGCATGAGATCAAGAAAAAAGGTAGAGGTGAAGTTATCACATTACCAAGGAAGCGGGCCATCATTCAGTTTCCGCATCATACCCAGAGTTAGATAGCCTGTGAGCCCATGGTCCATCCATCCACACCCTCAGGAAGCGCCATACAATCTCGTCCACACTCGCCCGCCGAACTCCCTTCTATCATCGACTACGCTGCTGAGCTAGAGGTACAACACTCCAAGCTGGATGGGCTCTTCGTCGTCACTGCCCCGCATGATGTTCGTGGTTCCCAACGACAACAAAAAAGACACAATCAGTGGATCCGATGGACGCAGGAAGTCATCCCAACATGAAGGGACTCTACCTGGTATACCTACAGGAAACTAATTTCCTGCGCTCTGGGGGCAACATTGATATCCCTCGATGTAGCCAGGGATGTCGTGGGTGAAATATTTCCGTTTGTTGCATTCTTTTTGATGGCAAGTAACTTAAGAATTAATCGTGTCGATATTTACTTCACTGACAATTACTTTAGGCATGAAAACAATTGATCTGTTTGTATGCACTTGTGTTCCTGCGGCCCGGCAACTCCTTGCACTGGGCGTCTTCCCATGTGCCCCCCTTGCACCCACTCTGACCGTCGATCTCTCTCTTTTAGAACTCGTTCGGGAGCTCTTTGCAAGGATGTCCCCAAATATGACGGCTTGGTGTGAAGCCTTCGAGGCTGTTCTTTTTTCCCGAGGTCATAAAGTTACTGTGCAGGCAGGTTTTTATATATATGTTACATGCACTATTGTATTGACCAAATCACAGGAAGGCATCAGGCGGCGCTTTGGTACTGCCTACCACTGGTATATAGTGCTACGGCTCAGCGTCGAGGATAATTTTCGCAACCTTTTGTCCCCTTATCGCACACCCCTTCTAACCCCCCCTTCACCTGATACACGCTCCCAGACGCCTCCATCATCAGTGGCATCGTTCGCCAACAGCCCACTGTCCAGCATATCCCCAGAATTCTCGACGCAGTCTGCCACGCGACAGACTGGCCCCTTCTCCAGCTACGGGGACCGATGTCCACCCGCTGCACACCAGGACGAGTACCTTCGAGAACGTTGCCCACTGTGCTTCGGTGGGGAGAGAGGGCTCTGTATTAGATACTTTGTCTCCTGACTACTGATGCAGACCCGACGCCATCCTCTGCATTGACGCCTGTTTCACACAGAAACGGCAGCAACAGGATCATCTCGATGATCCCCGCAACCCAAGCCGGTCATTTTTCTTACCTGAAGACGAGATCACCACCATGGAGGCTAAGGTCGAAGAGCTACGTGGCCCTGTGCATTCCAAAGCTAGAGGCATTAGAAAGAATGCCACAGGAAATCCCGATGAAGAAGATGGCTATGAACCAGGGATGCGAGTGCCCACATCAGTGCTCGAGGGCTGTAACGATTCATTCCTCGCTGCTGATGAGCGGCGGGATAAGGCCAGCACTCGTTTTTTTGTGGATACTGGAATAATGGCGCTCTTATGTCGCCATGACCGTGTGCTATGGCTCGCGAACATGACATCCGCCGGCAAGAAGCAACACTATGCCCTCGCCCTCATCAACAGATTTTTCCAGCATGTAGATAATGCTTTCGTCCTCGGCCTCTTATACGACATTGGCTGCCAGCTAGAACACAGCTGTTGCAAATGGGGCTTCCTCCAGGACTATCTTCCGCGTATCTGCTTTGGTATCTCAGTATTCCACGCTTTCGGTCATCAGTGGCCTTGCCAACTCCTTTACCATCTGCGCAAGTATATGGGCTTTGGGCTGTCGGATGGCGAGGGCTGCGAGCGGTTTTGGAGCGCAATCAGACCACTCATACCTTCCCTCCGTGTTTCAGGGGTTAGTGTCCTTTGTCACGAGTCTTCACATCTGTCTTACTATCGTATTCAGCGGCATCAAAGATTATTTGTTATTGACAGTCAAGTTGGTCACCTTGACCAGAAGTCACTCACCAACCTTGGTATGTGGTTGAGAAGATGTTGGCTACACTGCCAGGATAAAAAGAGAGCTTCAGAAGCCGGCATGCAACTTGTCGGAATACCAAGGTGCGCGCTCTGGAAAGAATGGCGGGCCCAGGTGTCTGAGCAGACTAAACCTATGCCACGTACGTCATTTCTATTCTTCTGCCTCACCAGGCCATGCTCATACTCAGTTACCAGGCCGTTCCAGAAATAAGGGTGCCGAAGCTGTTGAAGTGATCCTTGCCTTGGAGAAGAGTTTGGACCTCAATCGCATAGTTCTCACCGAGCTGACCACTGCCTTAGTCGGAACTTCGGACAATGTTGCTGAGTTGTCCATGCAGATGACTGAATACAACATCAAAATTGACAAGATCAAGAATGCCATCCAGTCCCGCAAGTCCCTACTTGGCATTGATGATCAAGTTAATCTTCTCTCCTTGTGCAACTCGGTCTACCTCCAAGCCCGAATGAATGCACGTGCTCTCAAACAACGCATGCGGGATCGCCTGCGCCAGCGTAAATTCGAAGTCGAGAAGATTGAGCGGTCTTATCGGAAGACAGTGAATGGTAAGATATAGATTTCGTCCTTGAACTACACTGACACAAACACCTACATTAGAGTACAAACTTCGGCTGCACACCGAATCATCAGTGCGACGGAGGGAACCTGGCATAGTGAAGCTCGCGACCGCCTATAATAACCTTTGTACACACATGCGTTCTCTGGTCCGGCAGGGAAAGGCGCCTCCAGGCATTTCCCCCCCTCAACCTATTGCCCGAGATGGCCTATTTCATTTGGACATAGATGACGATATATGGCAAGATCTCGGGTTGCAGGAAGACGACTCGTCTGATCCACCCCCTTGGCTAGCAGATGAAAAGGTGCGCCGTGGGATTCAATGGATGCTGGAGCTCGACCGCTGCCTAGAGGAAGAAGAACGGTTGAAGGAGGAACGGTGTTTCCTCCAGGAGTGGGTGGTAGAGGAATGGAGGCGCGTCGAAACTGCTTGTCAGGATATAGGTAACATCATCCACGTGTTTGTACGATGTTGTTGATCATTCACCAGATGAAGAACACGTCGTCTTCCACTTGCGGCGTCGTGCTGATTTCCTCAAAGAACTTTCCACTATCTGGTGTGCCAAGGTCAACCTGATTCCATGTGCATGGCCCATGCCAATATCATGGGGTGCCCCTGAGCTACATGGGGAGCAACATGGGAATTCACTTGCAAGGGCAGATCTTAGTGGAGTTGACAATGAGGACGAGGACGGGGACGGGGACGATGAAGATCACGCCCAGCAAAGTGAAAGTGGATCACTGGATAGTCTCCTGGATGCAGTAGAGGACTTCGCATTAGCTGAGGAGTACCGGTACCAGGATTACAATGACTTCAATCCAGACGCTATCGATGACGATCTCTTCAACATGGCCCCCCTATCGTCCCCCGTCAGACAGCAGCCCCGGAAGCGTCGTATTTCAGAGATTTCCCATCTCAACTAGGAGCCATATTTACAGCCAGTATGTTTCTTTGTCGCTTTACCTTGTTATCCACTACCAACATGTAATTTGGTCTCATTTTACTTTCCATGCACTCGTCTGCTCACCCTTCGTCTTTCATGAGTATGCACAGAGTGTTCTTAGGTATATTCGTTTGGTGCGGCTTGGTGCCCACAACCAGAGGAAAGTCTCTGGGACTTATGTTTGCTGTCTGCTATGTGGACAGCTGGACGTTCAGCTTCAGCGATTGTCTAGGTAACCTTTGTAATTGCTCGCGCGCTGATGCCTTTCAACCTCCATTGTTCCGTCATCTTCGCTCCTGTCAGTTATCTTGTTCAACTTCGCTGTTGGTAAGGTCCAATCCCTCAATTGTATGCTTACTGATTTATGGACTAGATGTTATGTCCCTCCTGAGTCTGCTCGATTACTTTTTTCGCACGCACTTCGACAATAATACCCATTTGCCAACCACAAATATTTGCGCTTCACCTCGCTGCTGTCTCTGTTCTACCTGAAATCCACTGGTAGGTCTGCTGCCTTTCCTTTTGCACTTGTGTCCGCTAACTCTGGTCCGCCACAGCCATAGCAGTTGCACCGATGATGACAAGTCCTCAACGTGACTGGATTTAAGCTCATGAAGTCTAATACATCTGACAAGATTGTGCTCTTCGCCAGCACTGAGTCGACGGGCGCCATGTTCATCCTCAAGCATGCTGGCGACCATCTGTGCACTTTCCGCAACAACGATCTCTATTGTCGCCAGCTCCATGCTATGCATCTCAGAGGTGCCGTTCAGTGCTTCCTACCAGGTTGACTTCGCCCCCCCTGATTATCCCTGCCACAGCTACTGGCCAGGTGCAGGTTGTTTCGTAGTTCGGTGAAATCGTGGGTCTCCTTCTCTCTGGTTTCTTAAGGAGTACTATGTAATCAGCGCATTCATGCATCACAGATCCTCTCCGATTCATTGCTCCCCATCCTTCCTGACATCAACACCACATTCTGAAAGACTTCTCCCCACAAGATCGCTCCAGAGGTTTGCTGATTCCACGGACGCTGTTGCACCTGGACTCTCTGCGGAGGCGCCCATGACGTACCCCAGCCATCATCTAAAAGACGGCAGCCTACCTTGTCACCGATTCCCGTTACTGGCTGCAAGCTGGGGAGGATTTGGATTAAGCATGTCTCTAGAGCTGCAATGGGACATTCCAATTGTACTTTTTAGGCAAGTTTGGGAAGTCCCATGGCTATTTTTTATAGGCATTGGGAATGCCCAAGTGTGCTTCTAGGGCTATAATGGGACATCCCAATTATACTTTTTGGGCAAGTTTGGGAAGTCCCATGATGTCATATCCCACATCACGCGCATCATCTCCGGGCCTCCGAACCATCTCCGGACCTCATACAGCGCTCTCACCTCATCTCTGTTCTTCCGGATTCATCTCCTGTTGTTACTCCTATCTCGATTACTAATTCTGTTTATGTTTCTCCATTCTATCTTGACAGCCCTGTTGCATTAGACTTACTTTGGTTTAGTACATTCTTCATGACTCCTCCTGACTCGTATTGACTCCCTTTGACTCCCTATGATTTCCTTTGACTCCTTCTGACTCCCTTTGTCTGATTATGGTATCTCCAGCTCTCCGGATACCTCGTGTTTACTTGTCATCATAACTACTTTTCTTTATTGGTCATTCTCCATTGTAGTTTAAAAGCTCGACATGTATTTAGTGTTCTGCAGTTCGAATATCAACTGAGTTTCCTCCTGTTCAACTCAGTCTGACCTTCTCCTAATCTAACTCCTTGATCTTCCTCTGCTCGACACTTGAAGCAAGTCTTCTCGTCGTCACTCTGACCCAACTCCATATCATCTCTGACGCTCCGCTCCTCCGACAAATACTTGGACAAGAACTCGTGGCAAGGGCGCAACACATAAGTTGAAGCCAACGTCCATTTCACCCCTTCGCGTATACTCCGATAACTCCGGAGGAACCAGACTTAACAGTATATTCGAACTCATACTTGCTCGAGTTCACTAACATTGCTCTATGGCCCATACCAGGGTTCAGACTCGTTCCCAAACTCTCTGACAAAACTCTGCTTCCGCCACACCTTCCCTTCCCCAATTAGCTTACCTCATGAGCACTCGCAGAGGTCCCGAAACAGTCAGCCAATTCTGTAGCTTCTCAGCTCGTCGTTCAAACCCTCTATCTCCAACTCCTGACCAACTCCAAGTACATCGACACCAGGCCCACGTGGCCAAGATCCCGGATCACCCGGGGATGACCACCCTGGAGACGGAGACCCCGGAGATGAAGATGACGAAGGAAACCCCTTCGACGACGACGACGAAGATAATCATGAACAAATCCTGCCCAATCCTATGACCACCCTCGCTGACGCCATTCGTGGCCTCGCTGACATCACCCACCATAACATCACCGCTGAACCCTCCCAGCGCACTAAAGTCCGAGAACCCGACACCTTCGATGGAACAGAGACTCGCAAACTCCAGGCATTCATTGTCCAATGCAAACTCAATTTCCAAGACCGTCCCCGCGCGTTCCGGACTGATCACACTAAAGTCACCTTCACCCAATCCTATCTTAAGGGCATGGCGCTCAAGTGGTTCGAACCCGACATCCTCCATATGGAAGATCCGGATCTCCGTCCCCTGTGGATGGACGACTACCGGGAATTCCTCTCAAAACTCCAGACCAACTTCGGTCCCCATGACCCTGTCGCAGACGCAGAACACCAACTCAATAATCTCTCGATGAAGGATGGACAACGAATCAACAAGTACGTCGTGGAGTTCAACCGCATCGCCTCCCAAGTCCGTGGCTACGGGGATGGTGCCCTCCGGCACCACTTCTATAACAGACTACCAGATCGCGTCAAAGATGAAATTGCCAGAGTCGGAAAACCTCCCATGCTCTCCGACCTCCAAGTTCTTGCCCAAGGTATCGACGCACACTATTGGGAGCGCAAATCAGAAGTTGACCGCAAGGCGAAAACTAATAATAAATCTTCCTCCAAATCCACCGACTCGTCCTCTAAACCGAAGACCTCTATGCCCACCTCTGGTACCACCTCCACATCCAACTCCAACTCTGCCACCTCTTCATCAAAATCCGCCCCTTCGAAAGCGAAAGCTACCCCCGACCTCTCCGAGAAGCTCGGGAAAGATGGCAAGCTAACATCCAAAGAACGCAAGTGCCGCTTCGACCTCAAGCTTTGCATGTTCTGCGGTGGCTCTGGCCACATGGCCAAAGACTGCCCCAAGTCCACCTCTCGTGCTGCTAAGGCTCGCACCTCCACGACCTCCACCGCTCCGGAGAGTAACTCCACCTCTGCAGAGGCGGAAAAATAGTCAGCAACCTCCAAGACTCCGCACGGGATGGATGTTGCGTTGACTCCAACCGTGCAACAAAGGAGACCCGACTCAACGCTTCCACTCTCTCTGATCCGAATTCCCTTATACCATCTGTAACTTTACTTTCTTATGACATCTCCGCTTTTCCTGCTCTCATAGACTCTGGTTCCAGTGATTGTTTCATAGATACAACTTTCGTCAAAAAACATAAAATCAAAACCTGTTCTATACCCCCTATTGTTCTCCGCCTTTTCGATGGTACTTCCAATTCCTCTATTACTGAAGCTGTAGACCTTTCCGTTCGTTTCCCTACTGGCGATATCACCTCCGCTACATTCTATGTAACTCCGTTAGACTCTGCCTGCTCACTTGTTCTAGGACATAACTGGCTCACCCGCTACAATCCGTTGATTGACTGGGTCTTGAGCAGTATCACTTTCCGTCCAATCCAGCAGCAAGTGCCAACGCCCCCGACGTCATCTCCGCAGCCTCTGGAATCCGTTCCTCTGGCTGACCCCGACTCCCCTGATCCGCCGCGTTTTTCTGACCGCAAGGCTCCTCCCATCACCCTCATCAATGCTGCCGCTTTCGCGCTGGCATGCAGACTTGAAGGCTTGGTGCAGTTCAGCCTGCAACTCCGCCTGGATGAAAGTAAGCTTCGCTCCGCCTCTACCGAAGCTGATCCAGTCGATCTCTCTTCCATTCCCCCGGAATACCATGAGTTCACAGATGTCTTCAGCAAGAGCAAGGCCTCCATGCTTGCTCCACATCGCGAACATGATCTGAAAATCAATCTGGAAGAAGGTACTTCTCCACCCCTCGGAACACTCTACTCGCTCTCCGCCACAGAGCTGGAGTCACTCCGAACCTTCCTCGACGAACATCTCACCAACGGCTTCATCCGACCCTCTTCCTCCGCTCACGCTGCTCCAGTTCTCTTCGTCCACAAGAAGGACGGTTCTCTCCACCTTTGCGTGGATTACAGAGGCCTCAACAAAATCACGAAGAAAGACCGCTACCCACTCCCGCTCATCTCTGATCTACTCAACTCTCCTAGCCGTGGCAAAATCTATACCAAGATCGATGTCCGGCATGCCTATCACCTTGTCCGGATTGCGCCTGGTGATGAGTGGAAAAACCTCTTTCCGTACGCGCTATGGCTCGTATGAGTGGCTAGTTATGCCATTCGGACTTACCAACGCCCCAGCTGCATTCCAGTGGTTCGTTAATACCATCTTCACTGATCTGCTCGATGTGTGCATAGTTGTTTACCTGGACGACATCCTCATCTACTCCCAGGATATGGCCTCCCACAAGGAGCATGTCCGGGACGTTCTCCGTCGTCTCCGGAAACATGGCCTCTACACTAAACCAGAGAAATGTGAATTCCACACCACCTCCACAGAATACCTCGGATATCTCCTGTCCCCCGACGGCTTGACGATGTCCGCCGAGAAAGTCGCCGCCATTCAAGATTGGCCAGAACCTCGGAAGGTCAAAGACATCCAATCATTCCTCGGTTTCGCCAACTTCTACCACTGTTTTATATTCAACTACTCCGACATCGTTGTCCCACTCACTCGTTTAACCCGGAAGAATACTCCATGGAATTTCTCCGACGACTGTCGCACTGCCTTCCGACGCCTTAAGGACGCCTTCACTTCCGTCCCCATTCTTACTCATTGGGTCCCTGATGCCCCTGTCATTGTTGAGACCGACACTTCCGACTACGCCATTGCTGGCATCCTCTCCATCCGTTGTCCGGATGACGAAATTCGTCCGGTCGTGTTCTACTCCTGGACTCTCACACCTCCGGAACTCAACTATGATACCCATGACAAAGAACTTCTCGCCATCCACGAAGCATTCCGCTCCTGGCGACACTACCTCGAAGGCTCCGCGACTCCGGTTGATGTCGTCACGGACCACAAGAACCTCGACACTTCAGGTTACCCCCAGACATAGGCTCTTAGCCTATATTCTGCCTACTAAAAATATAGGCTAAGAGCCTATTGTGCCAAGGGGCATTCCCAAGGTAAAAAATGAATTTTCAGGATGTGTGGGAAAGTGTATTTTGGGTGTTTTGGAAAAGTGTGGGTGTCACATGGGATGCCCAAGGTGACAGGTTGGGATGCCCAAATATTTTGGGACACCCAGGGATAGTTTGGGTTTCCCATTGACTTTGGATGACCTATGGGGGTGTCAGGGGTCCTTGTTTGGGACTTCCAAAAAATCCCACAAAAATTACAGAATAACAAAATTCAGCAAGCTGCAATGTTGCTTGGAGTCCCTACTGAAGAACTAGGTAAATCATTAACCTACAAGACAAGCTACATATCCATCCCAGGCCTCAGTGACTCACCAATACCCATGAAATCAACACCAGAAGATTACACAGTACAATGGTGAAGTTTTGATTGTGTAGTTTTGA
>MU124004.1:0-14301 GCA_014904935.1 Melanogaster broomeanus
GATTGGAGCGTTAGGTCGGTGGGAGAGGAAGTGGTAGCGCCAGCAGCGGTGGTGGTGGTGGTCGCCTCAGGTGAAGTCAAATTCATGATTTGGGCGACGACGTCCATATACTTGGGAACCTTAGCGAGAACTATCATCGCTTGAATCGGTGCCGGACCGCATACTTGTACTCCGAGAGACGCGAGAAGTGCGCAGTCATCTTGGCGAAAGCGGGAGCCGGGTGGCTGTTCTCCGGGATCGTTGTATCCATCAATGCTTTAAATTCCGTGAAGACGGAGGCGATGGAGACCTTGGAGAATTGCTCCTTGAGAACATCCCAGACTTCCTTGGCAGAGTCCACAGAGGTGAACTTGTTCCCCATGTCATGATTCATTTTCATGAGGATATTGCCGAAGGCCTTGTCATTGTCGTCATCCCAAGCGTCGACTTCGGTACCGTTATCGTCAGTAGGTTCAGGACGAGCAGTCCTGATTACCCAGAAGTAGCCAGAGGCACGCAAGAAGTTTTGCATCTTGGGGGCCCACTGTTGATAGTTTGGCCCGGTGAGAATCGGGACCATCGCAGAGAGGGAAGACTGAGTGTTGGAGGAAGACATTGTGTGAAGATCTGGGATAGGAACATCAGTACCAGTCAATGTATGAAACAAAGAGTGGGGGCGAGGATATTCGCTCATTTTAACGCCTAGAGCCGCAGATCTCAGGGACATAGTCTCCTCATAGATCTTTGACCAAGTCGCATGTGTTCTGGCGAGGTACTCACACAGAACGCGACATTAAGCAAGAACGTTGGCGAGAATCGCACAAACGTTTGCAAGGCATCCAAGTGGTGGAAGCGAGGTACTCGCATTCACACCACTCGGGGCTCATAACCTATTGAAAGCATAACAGTTGGCAGTTACTTGGACTTACATGTAACGGTTTAGGTTCTTGCTTAGAGATGGTTGTGGTTCGAGATCAAGAGTGATTATTTAAACTCAGACGGAACGTCTGACTTATAAACTACATGGCGTGTGAACTACTTACTACGTATAGTATACTACTATTCGTTCAACAAGTAGTGATGTTATTAAGGTGACGAAAAAATCCTCGATACGAGATTTGTTTAACTAGCGATAAAGACGAGACAGGTCAACAACTGTGACGACAAGAAATTACTTTCGAGAGGGCATCTCTTACCTAGCGAGGTGACGAGACTGGTCAAGAGGGGCAGGATTCCCCTGTAACCGTCGTCCTCGCTATGTAGTTTGAAACCCCAAAGTAGGGCAAGGCGATGACGCCTTAATGACGCACGGAGCGTGTCAGCCACAGAGGCAATGGGCTCGTGCGACAAGCCACTTAGATGGGACAGGCATTGAGCCTGGGTGACGCGAGGCGCCAGCCATGGAGGCAATGGGTTTGTAGGACAAACCACGGGTCAGGCCCGAAGCGAATCTGATTCGCAGAGACCTGGCTATACTCACTCAATTAGTCTTGTATAAACTTATTTAAACCCAAACAATTGAAAATCTACCCTACGTGGCTTACATAATCATACCACACGCAGTACGCATGTTAGTACAGTTGATATGCTCATAATGCATATAGTCGGGACCCCCCGAAACCTAATGCATTACCGTGGTTATGCAAGACAGTGATGTGTGACAAACAGTGACATTACTGTCACAACTAAGTACTGAGTACTGAACCTGGGCTTCGACTACACTACTGTAACACTGTTTAACTATGTATGCATCCAAAGTTGTCTGTCTCGCATTGGCAAACTCCTGCTGCTGTAAGTTGCACGAAAACAACACAGCTGCTTCAACAATTCGGAGATATCCTCAGCCTCGCCATACTCCAACACCACCCCTGCAAGTTGCTTGCATAGTGACATTGCCTGGATCCTTGTAATGTCTGCACTACCCTCTTCGTCCAAGTCAATCTCGATGACTTCACCTCTCACCACAGCCATCTCATGGTGTACCGCATCTACGATCTCTTCCTCACCTTTCTTGCCACTCAAGAAAATCTCAATTTCGCAGATCTCAACCTCTTCGGGAGGATCCAGTACTTCGTCCAGAGTTGGTAGGGTGTCGAAAATGCGGTTTCGTGCCTGGAAGTCCTTGATGGATTTGACAAGTTCACCTTCTGCCGATTTGAGTTGAGGGAGCTCCTTTGGATGGAGTGAAATCCGAATGTGAGTCCCAGTCGACGCATTGCTGCTTGCTCGAGTGGTTTGATGGCGATTACAGCAGCTTCAGAATCCCCCTCAGCATCCATGACAGCTCGAAGGGCTGGTCGCCAGTCTACGTCAATGAAACGGTTACCGAGATGAGCCTGAAGGTGAATTTCAGTATTCAGTAGTTAGGTCTGTTGTGGCGAACTCATAGATAATCTTCCATGCGAGAGGATCAGCGTGTGGGGTCGTTGATTGAGATGATGAGGGTTAGGGTTAGTTGCGGGGGTTAGGGTTATTTCACATCGAGCATTGGGCGGGCGTGATGTAGGGAAAATTTTCAGACCTGAGAATTGACTTTTGCCTGTTCACATGTGTGATTCGCCCGACCCCGCCCGCCCTAAGTAGTTCCATAGTAATGCATATGTACCCATAGCTTCTAATGAATATGCAATATCCAAAATTTCTCATGTTTTGGCTGGGCCCAACATGGGACCCACCGAAAATTAATGCAAAATGACGGAAATGCATTACTACCATATGCATTAGGAGCATATCAACTGTAGCACTGCAATCTTCAGCTTTTCACTCACGTCCTCGACGTTCGTACCTCCATGGCCAGTTTCCTCGGATTTCTGATACTCACAACGGGCCTGAATATTACTACGGGAAGTTATAAATCATCATCTGTCGAGCGGTGACTTCGCCGAGAGTCTGTTTGGGCGCGGATGACTCAGCGACATCTGCGATCTCCTCGGACCTAGCAATGGCCATCTTACTCACTTCGACTGCTGTTGTTTTCGCCCTTATCGAATACAGCTGTACGTGACTCGATGGCCTTGACGCCACGCTCCGAGTCGAGGTAGACCGTCTGGAGGTCCTTGGTGCGTCTGGGTGATGCCGCAACTGCCCAAGCCTAGTCCAAGCACAAATTTCCTCCGTCAATTATCATCGTAAGACTCATACATGATTCAGCCTTTTGTCTGAGGTGCTCCCCATCAACTTTCATAACGAACAGCATCTGTACGGTTGAACGTGCCGATATCCCAGCCGTTTGAACCCCCACCAACAGCTTGCTACCAGCCTCGTTCCAACTCACTTGCACCCATCGACTGCTTGACCATCCGCCATATCCATATCAAACACCTCGTTTGCACACCACTCATCATGGCCGAATGGTATGTTTCATTCCTCCATCGTGCATCCCACACCGTGACATTTCATCCATCTATTGGTAACAAACCCCAGGATTGACTTGTTTTCTTTTGTCGTCGTCAGTTGACATCTGCAGCTGCGCTTTTCCTCGGCGACAATCGTTGATTCGCTCATTTACTACCCCAGACCACTCTTATCTTCGTCTGGACGATCCTCGGGGTCGTCTATGTGGTGAAACAAGTCTCGTCGGGTGTCAAATCCACTAAAGAGTCGCGAGTATTTTGAGTTGCCCCCTGGCACACGACCGGATGATGGGACCATCAATACCCCAATAAACCCTCTCCGCAGACGTGAAAGCAAGGGAATATCTATACCAGACAATAGCGTTTGCGTCGAAACGCAGAAAAGATTCGACAGGGAAGACTACGTAGACGCAACTCAGAGGTAAGTCGTGCCCGAGCCACGACGCCCTAGCAGTGGAGATAGATTCAGAGAGACCTGAGATTGCACAGCAGCGGAAGCAAATAGTCGGTTCGCGTTGTTGAGGGTATGCGGCTCGTTGGTCTCTCGTGGGCGGGTTCTTGTTATGCAAACGGCCAAGTTGGTCTTTCAGGGTGACGTGATTGCACGGTACGCCTCGAGACGTTTGGTGGAACGGAAATTGTATCGTAGGTGTCGTCCCAGCTGTAATATATTAATAAACTGTATCATACACGCTCCGTTCGAACTCTCTTACTCAACGCATCTGTACGTATTACCCTCGGTCTTTGAACAACACTGGACCAAAAACATCACTGACCGCTAGGTGATACCGCCCAGCCTGAATAGCATGGCAAATGTATGCAAGCCAGACTGTACTGCAGCGCCACTACCGCACGAAATGATGTCTCATGATCATGACGTGCAATGACAGTGAGGACTGAAATCCCGTGGTGGCATGTTGCGGGGCGTCTAACTTTTCTTCCTGAGCCACTACTGCTACTGCATCTGAACCGAGGTTAACCTTTCAGCAACGCACGTTTCGAACACCACTAACACCGTCAAAGCCTCTATCGTGACATTTACTCCTCGTTCCACGCTCTCCTTTGCAGACTCGTCACAGCATACAGACGGACTTGCCTGCGGGAGTCACTGAACCATCCAAGGAATCACTCTCCCTTCTGACAGTTCTCATCCTCTGCCGAAATAGCCTGCCAGCCTCACGATGTCTCGCTCCCCCATTCACGGGCCGTCGAGTTCAACTCCGTCACATACCCCAATTTCTTCCCGTCCACCAAATGCTTCGCATCATTCGACTCGTTCACACCTCCCAGCTTCCTTTTAACATCCCGACAAAAGCAAAGTGAAAGAGATTGGCCCATCTGCTGCGAAGACATTGGCTGGGCACAAGAACTTCGTGTGTTCTGTCTTGTTCGTTCCAGATGCTGGACACATCGTGAGTGCCTCCTGGGATGGCACCACCCGGGTTTGGGACATGGAGTCTGGTGAAGAGGTGGGGGACGCGATGAAGGAACAGAAGGGAGCGGTGTATTCCATCGCGATGCTTGCAGGCGGCAAGAGGATAGCCCGAGCGGGCTCCGAAAAGTCGATTAGGATCTGGGGTCTCGAGGAACGGAAGCCGGAAGGTGAACTTTTGCAGGGGCATTCCGACAGTGTCAGATCCATCGACATCTCCCCTAACGGTCGTTATCTTTCCAGTGGTTCTTCTGATCAAACGGTTAAAATATGGGATTTGGACACGCGAGACATAGTCCAAGGCTCAATCAAGTGTGATGACCATGTTTATTTCGTCAAGTTCTCTCGGGATGGTCTGAAACTGGCGACGGGATCAAGTGATGGCCTTGTTCGTGTCTGGAAGTGGGATACCGGAGAGGAACTTGTGGGACCTATGAGAGGACATAAAACAGCAGTGAAGTCCGTATTGTGGACTGCGAGTGATGAAGTGCTCATTTCCGGATCGAATGACGGGACGATACGGCGGTGGAGTGCGGAGAAGGGTGAACTGACTGGGGACCCCTTGCAAGCACACGACTCGCACGAATGGATCTACGCTTTGGCTCTCACAAGCGACGACAAAATACTTGCTAGTGCTTCCAGCGATCACACCATTAAACTATGGAATACCTCAACCTGGGAGCAGCTAGCCACCTTCACACACGAGGACCAAGTTCTTTGTGTTACATTTTCGCCCGACGACAAACAATTTGCCAGTGGATGCAGTGATTACTTGGTTTACCTATGGGACGTCCCTGAGTTTGAGGATCTTCTAGGGGACAAGGTAAGTGCTCTGATTTCTGCTCATGAGAGTCATTTCCCAAACTCGTTACGGCATGTTCAGGCAGCTGATGGAGTGAAATCATCACTTCTCGACGTACGTCTCTTGTATATCTTTTGGAAAGCGACCACAGAACGTTAACTCAAACTTACAGCTTCCGGCCATACCCCGTCCCGTGGACCGTGTCGAAGAGACTGCAAGGCATAACGTCGACGATTGGTTACGCGTGAGTGTTCTTCTGGACGTCCACGCGCCAGTTCAGCGGCTTGATCAATGTAACAGTCCCCCACCACTTCGCGCACCAGAGGGTCGAATGCAGGGCTATCGTTTACACGCTTCTTAGATCGCTTCAAGCCTTCGCGCCGTGGCCATTCACAAAGCGGTGTTGTTACGGAACTCTCAGAAGGGAATATGGCAAGGGAACCAACAGGCGCAGTTACCCACATTGCAGAGGCCAGGCCAAAGACGGTACGTCATTCTCTAAGATCTGCGCAGTTGGTGTTCCGTCATACTGACAGCGCGAACAGTTCATCAAGATCTGGCGTAGAAAACGATCTGAAGGTCGTAGAACAAATGCATCAAGGTCACGGGAAACGCATAACGATGCGGGTGGACAAGCCCGCATTGGGGTAGCGAGGTCAAATAAGGTAGGTCGTTCTCTGACCTCTGGTCGGTGCTTGTTCCGTCGTTCTGACAGAGCCCTCAGATTATGACCATCGTCGGAAAATTAAGTAAACGACCACAGGCAGATCGTGCTGGAAATCCATCGACGGCACAGGGAGTGCAAGACCAAGAGGAAGGGCAACAAGCGCAGCAAGGGCAACAAGGGCACGAAGTGCAAGAAGTGCAGGAAGACGCAGGTGAAGGGACTGCTCCGGACGAAGAGGGGGATCCGACAGACTCTGAGTCGGTGATAAGTAACGGGCCTTGCGGGCGATGTTGTATTTGGATATGCTTCGACCTCATCAAGTGTCGTCGATGATTCAAAAGTCACTCCCCCAAATGGTGGGCTGCACACACTAGCGCGTTCCCGTTAGCATCATCCTCCGAAAGTTGTAAATTTCAAGTTGTACGATATATCTCAACTACTATTACTCCCCGTGTACCCAGATAGACATTACACCAATAGACATGGACCTCCTTCAACTGTCGAAAACCCTCGCTGAATGTTACCAAGTTCCATGGTAATGCTCGTGGTTGGCTCACCAAGCGTCGCGCCCACGCCATGTATTGCACTTTCAGCACCGTAACGTCTGGCAAAAACGAGCGAGATGCAAATAACTTGGCGCAAACGTGGCCAATGCGAGGCAAACACGCCACAGGGTGTAATTCATAATGCTTATACACTGCCATGAGAAAAGAAAATAGTTCGGGAGTGTGCTCTGCCGCATGATGGTCAAAGTCGGAGTCGGAGTCCCCGTTTTGTCAGAAAGGTTACTAGACTACAAGTGAGCTCTCGTCATGGCGATGTGACCGAGACTCCACTTCGAACGTCTGTTATATGTTATCCGAACGAAGGAAGTCTGCGTCGAGCCGACGGGCATGCAGTTCTGATCGATCCCTAGCAATTTGTAGTACTGTCACGAATACCACTAGGCACGATGCCTCGGAAGTCAGCATACAATGGTGTTTGTCGAGCTCTCGTGGACGGGTGAGTGAACCGTGCCCACTCGGCATGTTACTTCAATGCCGTTTGGTGCAATAGATGACTGCGGGTAGCAAGTTCTGCGTGACCCCCGGTGGCGTATGAACGAAGCGTCTACAGGACGTATGGGTTCAAGTGTTTAAGCGGAACGATTGCGACTCGCGAGCCCGAGAAGCGTGATCATTTTTGTTGGCTTTTGTGTGGGTGTGTCGCTGAGACTGTTTGTGGCTCGGTGGTGGGGGGGAGCAATGGGATTTGATGTATTCGGCCGTGCGCGTACCTTCGATTACCCGTCATTTTGAGCCGGTGTTGACCTATAGTGGCATCTTGCACAGGTGCGTAACTGGACGAACACGCTCCAGGCTGCTGTAAACTCGTGGACTTTCAGGAGACGAGCAGGTGGTGGGGCGGTCGTTGACAAGTTGGAATCCTGCATGGCTGATGTTGAGCATCCTCTCTCGGGGCCTAGGTGGGAACTGAAGAGGATCAGTGCGGATAGATGGCGATACGCGAGTGCCACGTTGTAGAAAACCTATCATCTCACTGGAACACTGCACGTTACAGAACGAGCATTCTGCTTCTCTGCATTGCGGACTTTGAGAGCAAGAAGTTTTGGGAACCCTGCTAGCTCGAGCGGTTTGGAGTTGGGCTTGGCAGGTGGTCTGTGCACCATGACTAACGCCAGCGACACGTCTGGCTATGCTGGGCACCGTAGTAAATGGCACAGAGGACGGGTGGATCGATTGTGGCATGGACCTGTTTGTGCGAGGATGACTCAGCAGCATCTAGTGGATCTTCGGTCTCCGCGGATTTGACTTGTGTACCAATGGCCATCTTACTCATGCTGATTGTTGCTCTCTCGCCCTGGTTGAATAGAACTCTGGTATGTTCTCCATCATAACCTCTTGAACAGGTGAGTCACCGAATGCGCCAGTGTCTGCTGCACCGAATCATCCTGCGAGCTCGAACGGTTTCGACAACTCCGTTAGGATTTGAACTTAGCCGATGGTCTCTGCTCCACGTGCGACACCGCCGCCTATACTGGGTACCGTTGAAGGTATGGAGGACGGGTGGATTGAGGATGGGACGGAGAAGTAAGGGATCTTGGTGGTTCCAGTCCATTAACACCTATTGAGCAGCTGAGACGACGTCTGGGGTACCACCCTTTGTTTTAGCAACATAATCAGTTTTACGAGCGAGTATGGGCAGGAGAAAAATACCTTCACTAATCCTTCACTGCCCAGAGCCAGTATTGTGAGGGACTCTTAACGTGTTTGGGAGTTAAAGTTGTCTGTACCTGTCCATAGGAGGATTTCTTCCACTATTGAAGTGACGTATTTTACTACTTTGGCCTGTCGTGCAAGCTTGTATCGTGACTCACCAACAGCAATAGGATGTTCGACATCCTCGACTTTGACTACGTTGCGGGGTAATATGCTGCCTTTCTGACCTTGACTGACGCTGCTCTCATCCCCATCTTCATCCACGACTACCCCCGGTGAGTCGATGATTTTGATGCCGCGCTCGAGTTCGACGGTCTGAAGATCCTTGGTGCGTCTGGCTGCAACTGCGCAAACCTGCCAAGAACAAACATAGTTGTGACGACCATCTCCGTAACAACGAGGAACCTACTAACCTTGGATCGTTTCAGAGAGTTGATGAGACTGCTTTTACCCACTTACGCTCTGGGCTGCGCTAGGTTTGTAAGCCTTCAACAAGCGAACGACTACTGGAGCAGTAGCGGAAAATAGATTGGACCGTTGGTTGGATGACGCCGAGCAGAATGGAAGAATAGGGGTGTAGTGCCGGAGATAACGCAGCATTCTCTCTCGGGACCAGATCTAGGTGGTCATGCAGATAAGGCTAAAAGAAGAGGACCACATCAACAATGCGAGATGAGTCGTCGTACCTATTTGTTCAAGACGAAAATGAGCTTCTCCCCTACGCTTTCACGTCTTCAAACGTCTTCTTCCACCAATTGAGCTCGGCACCCTTCACGGGCTTCCAGGACTAGGATGATTGTGTCGCTTTTCATCGTCTACCTTGCGCAACGAACGAACTTGATGCCGTCGGATCTGCTCTTTTGTCTTTTTGGCTGATGGTACTGAGCGAGAAGCCTGTTCTTATGAGGATGCCAGCATCGCGAGGGATGGAAGAGTGGATCGATCGGGAATTAGGAAGGACTTACTGGGTTTATGTGGCATGTCAAATTTGTGTGATTCTACACAATGGCGCTGAGTCCGACTGCCCATATTACGGGCAAGGGGCAATCAACTCACTTTTTCTGCCTATCGTACAAGTTTTGGAGCTCGTTTCCGGGTGGTGATCTTGTTGCGTAGTCGTCGAATTGCAGCCCGAGTTACAGGACAGCACTATCAAGGTTCCGAGTCACCAGCTGCAGAATAGCTGATATTAAAGCTTTGGCTCACTATCAGCTTCCGTGTATACCAGAGTACGGCCGCGGTCACATGTTGTTGCGTTTTGGCACTAAAAACGCGGATTCCTACGAGTCCATGGCAAGCAACGAACACCGTTCCTGTCTATCTTGCTGGCGTCTCCGAACGCGCTAGTCTGATATTGACTCGTAGCTCCGCGATTTGCGTGGGTGAGCGAGGTGCAGTTTGAAGAGAGAGGCAGCCGTCGGCCAGACATCTGGGTCGTTCACATTTCAAAAAACTGGCGACATTCTGGAAATTCGGGGCAAGTTTACACAGGAGGCAAATTCACCCAGTTCAGTTGGCCTGTATGACGGTTAAATTCGGGGGCGGGAATTGGCAGCATGTGGTAGTTTCCGTGTTTTGACATATTTGGTAATGACCGCCTCGAGCGATCGATCGGGTGGGTACGTAATATGAGACTATTTTCAGAGAACATCCCGCGGCGGTGAGTTTCACGGAAACAAACCACCGCGATCACCACCAACATGAGTCATATCAGGACGAGTACTGCCATAACCAGGCTGACTGTCTTAACTTGTATTCTAATCCTCGAAGGGTAACCATAATCCTACAACCTCTGTCTTCAACAAGCCCATCAAGAACGAGACTCTGACCAACGTCGACAAATCGCCTGTCACGGGTCAGCTCGCGTGTTTGGTTGACCACCAATCTCGAGAGAGCGTCGGGCTGACACAGTTCCACCGCGCAGTCGCCAACTACTCTACCCAAGCCGTCGTCAACATGATCCCCAGGCACGCCTTCCCGGCCGACCCCATCGTAGGCAAGGAGGATGCAGGCGAGTTGTGCCAAGCGAGCGGGGAAGCTCTGAGGGACCTCGAGCTCGCCAACGAAGCGCTCGCCGCCAAGCTTGGGATAAGCGAAGTGGCGGAGTGGGGACTTGGCCCGGCCAGGAGCGGACCCCTGTGGAACTCATGGATGCGATCGACCGTGGCAGCGATCAAGGCGCCCGCATTGCACGTAAGCTGTTGTATGGCTGGCGTGTCGGCCGTGATGATATCATTGACATCCGTGTTTTTAGGTCGGTGGACGCTTGATCCCATCGATGGGACGATGGGACTTTTGCGCGGCGGACAATATGCCGTGTGCTTGGCGGTGATGGTCGACGGGGGGGGGTGGGGGTTGTACCTGGGATCATTGGATGCCCGAATCTTCCTGTGAACACTGCAGAACCCGATGGATCAAAAGGGAGCATGTTGGTCGCCGTTGCCACCCAAGGTGCTGAACAGGTAGCTCTAAAAAACGTTTACTTTGGCTGATTCCCTCGAGTTCACGCACGTATATTCACAGATCACCCTGTCAGGCGCAAACCCTACGCCATGGACCATCCCTCATGTTGCACAGGGGACGCTCAACTTGTTGGGATCGGTAGAAGCGGCATACTCCGACCTTGCGTTTAACAACAGGGTATCGGAACTACTAGTACTTAATATCATACGGGCCGCTACGCAGATGGACAGTCAGGCCAAGTACTACTGCCTGGCAGAGGTGATGGGAGCATATATCTACCAATGCTCACCAGGGTGGGATACAAGGAGAACATATGGGCGAGTGGAGTCCCTGACTCAGTGCCAAGTCTGCGATTGTCTGACTCATGTTGTGACTCTTTCGCCTTTTCGACTCTCAGGGATCACGCTCCTGGCTCGGTGCTCGTTTGCGAACGCGGCGGCGTCATCACAGACTCTCGCGGTCAGCCTCTTGATTTTGAGCTTAGGAGGACTCTTGTGAAAATTATGGCGCGGTCGCTGCAGGCAGGGACATTCATGCCCAGGTCCTGTCTGCTGTTCAGGAAGCACAGGAAGAGGAGAAGGAAAGAGCTTAAGCTTGATCACTGCGAACTTGTGATTATCTGCGGAAGCTGCAGCCACTGACACCTTAAGGCCTTATGTATCACCACTGGCAATTGTTCCATCGTATGGGTCCGTGCATGGTGTTACGTAACCACGAGCCCAACGACCAAGCGAATAATAATAATTGTCACTTCACACCCCTCCCATCAACTTTCACAGCGAACATCTGCACGGTTGGACGTGCCGATCTGACAGATACCCCAGCCGTACGAACAGCCATCTCATATCCCC
The DNA here is from genome assembly GCA_014904935.1 of Melanogaster broomeanus. Lineage (NCBI taxonomy): Eukaryota > Fungi > Basidiomycota > Agaricomycetes > Boletales > Melanogastraceae > Melanogaster > Melanogaster broomeanus. The sequence continues at coordinate 11,767 of MU124004.1, forward strand.
ATCAACAGCATCCTGCCGGCCTCGTTGTAACTCACTTGCACCCATCGAGCGCTTGACCATCTGCCATATCCATATCAAACACCTCGTGTGCGCACCGTTTATCATGGCCAAATGGTAACTTACCTTATGTTTCACCCCCCGATCGTGCATCCCACGTGGTGACGTCTCATCCATCTGTTTATAGCAAACCTCAGGAGTGACTTGTTTTCTCTTGTCATCGTCAGTTGACATTTACAGCTGCGCTTTTCCTCGGCGTTGATCGTTGATCCGCTCATTTGCTACTCCAGACCACTCTTATCTTCGTCGGGACGATCCTCGGGTTGTTTATGTCGTGAGACAAGCGTCGTCGGGTATCAAATCGACTAAAGAATCGTGAGAGTCGAGTTGCGCTCTGGCACGCGACCGGATGATGGGACCACCAATAACCCAATAACCCCTCTCCGCAGACTTGAAAACAAGGGAATACGTATATCAGACAAGGGCGTTTCGGTCAAAACGCAGAAAAGACTCGACAGGGAAGACTACGTAGATGCAACTCAGAGATAAGTCGTGCCCCACAGGCCGGACCAGACACCCTAGCAGTGGACAATATACTCAGAGCGACCGAACGCGGCGTTCATCCTGCGGAGGCTTCATCAAAGCTCTGAACGCCGCTAGCTTCGGGCCAGCTGACGACGAGGCGCAATGACACTCGGCCCACCATGCCTCGGACGGCAACTACAAGAACATTTCTGTTCGGAGATCGCACAGCGGCGGAAGCAAATAGTTGGTCGCATGGTGGGGGCCATGCAGTTCGTTGATCGCTCGTGGGCTGGTTCTTGTTGTGCAAACGGCCAAGTTGTCTTTCGGAGTGATATGAGTACATGGTATGCCTCGAGACGTTTGGTGGAACGGAAATTGTACCGTAGGTATCGTCCTAGCTGTAATATAAACTGTATTATACACGCCCAGTTCGAACTCCCTTGATGCATACGTATTCCTTATTAAACTTAAAGACCACCGGTCCAAAGACATCACCGACCGCTAGGTGATACTCCCCAGGCTGAGGTAGCATGGCAAAGGTATGTAAGCCAGGCTGCACTGCAGCACCGCTACCGCATGAAATGATGCCTCATGATGTGCAATGAGGAGACAGTGAGGACTGAACTTGTGGGGCGTCTAACTTATCTTCCTGAGCCACTACTGCTGCTGCTGCATCCGAACCGAGGTTAACCGTTCAGGCAGCGCACCTTTCGAACACCACCAACACCGTCAAAGCTTCTATCGTGACGTTTACTCCTCGTTCCACACTCTCCTCTGCAGACTCGTCACAGCATATAGACGGACTTGCCCGCGTGAGTCGTTGAACCATCCAAGAACTCACACGTGCCTTTCTAACATTCCGCATCCTCTGCCGAAATAGCTTCCCAACTCCATGATGTCTCACTCCCCCACTCCATCGAGTTCAACTCCGTCACATACCCCAATTTCTTCGCGTCCACTAAGTCCTTCGCGTCATTCGCTCGTTCACACCGCTTAACATCCTCCCAACATCCCGACGAAAGTAAAGTCAAAGAGATTGGCCCATCTGCTGCGAAGACATTCGCTGGGCACGAGCACTACGTGTGGTCTGTCCTGTTCGTTCCAGACGCTGGACAAATCGTGAGTGCCTCTGGGGATGGCACCATCCGGGTTTGGGACATGGAGTCTCGTGAAGAGGTGGGGGACGCGATGAAGGGACACGAGGGATCAGTGTATTCCATTGTGATGCTTGCAGATGGCAAGAGGATAGCCAGCGCGGGTCTCGACAAGTCGATTAGGATCTGGGATCTCGAGGAACGGAAGCTGGAAGGCGAACCATTGCAGGGGCATTCCGACTGTGTCAGATCCATCGACATCTCCCCTAATGGTCGCTATCTTGCCAGTGGTTCATTTGGACTTCCACTCCACCACCTCGTGAATGTACTCACTGTTGAAAAATCTCGTTCTGTCTGTACTACATACAGTACTAGCTAGCTTTATCTACATAATCTTGCCACACAATGGTAGTTATGTTAGTAGCACTGCCGAATCTTTCAGCTTTTTCCACTCAATGTCCTCGACGTTCTATCCCTCCTGATGGCCAGTCTTCCTCGGATTTTCTGATACTGCACAACGGGCCTGGACGATATTACTACGGGCAGTTGGACTAAATCATAATCTGTCGAGCAGGTGACTTCGCCGAGTAGTCTGTATTGGGCGGAGGATGACTTCAGCGAGCACCTAGTGGACCTTCGAGTCTCCTGCGGATTTGACTTGTGTATCATATGGCCATCTTACTCACTTTGACTTTCGCCTCTTTGTAGGATATACATGTACAATCTGTAAGGTGACTTCGATGGCCTTGGCCGCCACGCTCTCGTCTCGATGGTAGATCGTCTTGGATGATCCTTTGTGGTCTGCGGCTACGCCGCAACTGCCGGCAAGCCCTGCCAAGCACAAATTTACTCGTACTCATTATTAGCTAGTACGGCCATAATACATGATTTCAGTATTATTTCGCTGCGGTGGTTCCCA
>MU124004.1:14986-32265 GCA_014904935.1 Melanogaster broomeanus
TCAACTTTCACAGCGAACAACAACTGCACGGTTGGACGCGCCGATCTGACAGATATCCCAGCCGTACGCATAGCCATCTCATATCCCCATCAACAGCATCCTACCAGCCTCGTTCCAACCCACTTACACCCATCGAGCGCTTACCATCCGCGATATCCATATCAAACAACCCGTGTGCGCACCGTCCATCATGCATGTCATGGCCGAATGGTATGTTTCGCTCCTAAATCGTGCATCCCACGCCGTGATATCTCATAGATCTCACTCATCTTTTTATAACAAACCCCAGGATCGACTTGTTTTTCTTTTGTCACCGTCAGTTTACATTTATAGCTGACTTTTCCTCGGCGTTAATCGTTGATCCGCTCATTTACCACCCCAGACCACTCTTATCTTCGTCGGGACGACCCTCGGGGTCGTGTATGTCGTGAAACAAGTCTCGTCTGGCGTCAAAACCACTAAAGAGTCGTGAGTGTCGAGTTGCCCCTCGGGCACGCGTCCGGATGATTGGGACCACCAATAGCCCAATAACCCCACCTCGCAGACATGAAAGCAAGGGAATACGTATATCAGACAAGGGCGTTTCGGTCAAAACACAGAACGGATTCGACAGGGAAGACTACGTGGATGCAACTCAGAGGTAAGTAAGTCGTGCCCCACAGGCCGGGACACGACGCCCTAGCGGTGGACAATATACTCCAGCGACCCAACGCCGCGTTCGTCCTGCAGAAGCTTCATCAAAGCTCTGAACGCCGCTAGCTTCGGGCCAGCTGACGACGAGGCGCACAGACACTCGGCCCACCATGGCTCGGACGGCAACGACAAGAACATTTCTGTTTGGAGATCACACAGCGGCGGAAGCAAACAGTCGGTCGCATGGTGAGGGCCTATGCGGCTCGTTGACGCTCTCGTGGGCTGGTTCTCGTTGTGCAAACGGCCAAGCTGTCTTTTGGAGTGATATGAGTACATGGTATGCCTCGAGACGTTTGGTGGAACGGAAATTGTACTGTAGGTGTCGTCCTAGCTGTAATATAAACTGTATTATACACGCCCAGTTCGAACTCTCTTACTTGATGCATACGTATTCCTTTCGGTCTTTGAACATCGGTCCAAAGACATCACCGACCGCTAGGTGATACTGCCCAGCCTGAGGCAGCATGGCAAAGGTATGTAGGCCAGGCTGTACTGCAGCACCGCTACCGCATGCAATGATGCCTCACGATGTGCAATGAGGGGACAGTGAGGACTGAACTTGTGGGGCGTCTAACTTTTCTTCCTGAGCCAATATTACTACTGCTGCATCTGAACCGAGTTTAACAGTTGAGCAGCGCACCTTTCGAACACCACCAACACCGTCAAAGCTTCTATCGTGACGTTTACTCCTTGTTCCACACTCTCCTCTGCAGACTCGTCACAGCATATAGACGGACTTGCCCCCGAGAGTCGTTGAACCATCCAAGAACTCACACGTTCCTTTCTAACATTCCGCATCCTCTCCGAAATAGCTTACCAACTCCATGATGTCTCACTCCCCCACTCCATCGAGTTCAACTCCGTCACATACCTCAATTTCTTCGCGTCCACCTAAGTCCTTCGCGTCATTCGGCTCGTTCACACCGCTAACATTCCTCTCAACATCCCAACGAAAAGTCAAAGTGAAAGGAGATTGGCCCATCTGCTGCGAAGACATTCGCTGGGCACGAGCACTACGTGTGGTCTGTCCTGTTCGTTCCAGACGCTGGACAAATCGCTGAGTGCCTCCACGGATGGCACCATCCGGGTTTGGGACATGGAGTCTGGTGAAGAGGTGGGAGATGCGATGAAGGGACACGAGGGAGTGGTGTATTCCATTGTGATGCTTGCAGGTGGCAAGAGGATAGCCAGCGCGGGTCTACGACGGGTCGATTAGGATCTGGGATCTCGAGGAACGAAGCCGGAAGGCGAACCTTTGCAGGGGCATTCTGCCTGGTGTCAGATCCATCGACATCTCCCCTAATGGTCGCTATCTTGCCAGTGGTTCGTTTGATGAGACGGTTAAAATATGGGATTTGGACACGCGAGAGATAGTCCAAGGCTCAATCAAGTAGTGACGCCGCCGTTTATTTCGTCAAGTTCTCTCGGGATGGTTTGAAATTGGCAACGGGATCAGAGTGATGGCTTGTTCGCGTCTGGAAGCGGGATACCGGAGAGGAGCTTGTGGGACCTATGAGAGGACATGAGGGAACAGTGAGGTCCGTGTTATGGACAGTGAGTGATGAAGTACTCATTTCGGGATCGGATGATGGGACGATACGCCGCTGGAATGCGGAGACAGGTGAACCTGCCGGGGAGCCCTTGCAAGCACACGACAAGTGGATCTATGCTTTGGCTCTCACGAATGACAACAACATACTTGCTAGTGCTTCCTATGACCGCACCATTAAACTATGGAATACCTCAACCTGGGAGCAGCTAGCCACCTTCACACACAAGGACCTAGTTCTTTATGTTACATTTTCACCGGACGACAAAAAACTTGCCAGTGGGTGTCACGATAAGTTGGTTTACCTATGGGATGTCCCGGAGTTTGAAGATCTTCTCCGAGAGAAGGTAGGTGCTCTTATTTCTACCTACAAGAGTGATTTCGCAAACTCATTGTGGCATGTTCAGGCAGCTGATGGGGCGAAATCATCACTTCTCGACGTACGTCTCTTGTATGACTTTTGGAAAGCAACAACAGAAGGTTAACTCGAACTTCCAGCTTCCGGCCATACCCCATCCCGTGGAGCATGTCGAAGGGACTGCAAGGCATAACGTCGACGATTCATTACACGTGAGTGTTCTTCTGGACGTTCACGTGCCAGTTCAGCAGTTTGATCAATGTAACAGCTCCCAACGACCTCGCGCACCAGAGGGCAGAACGCAGGACTGTCGTTTACAGGATTTTTAGATCGCTTCAAGCCTTCGCGCCGCCGCCATTCACAAAGCGATGCTACTATTGAACTTGCAGAGGGGAATGTGGAGACTCGGAGGGAACCAACACCCGCAGTTACCCATATTGCAGAGGCCAGGTCAAAAACGGTATGTCATTCACTGAGCTTTGAGCAGTCAGTATTCCGTCGTACTGACAGAGCGAGCAGTTCATCAAGGTCGTCAGAAATTGGCGTAGAAAACGATCTGAGGGTCGTGGACAAACCCGCATTGGGGCAGCAAGGTCAAACAAGGTGCGTCGCTCTCTGAGCTCTGGTCGGACCTTGTTCCGTCGTTCTGACAGGGCTTTCAGATCATGACCGTCGTCGGAAATTTGAGTAAACGACTGCGGGCAGAGCGTGCTGCAAATACATCGACGGCACAGGGAGCGCAGGACCAGCAGGAAGGGCAGGCAAGGCGCGAAGGGCAGCAAGGGCATGACATGCAGGGAGTGCAGGGAGTGCGGGAAGTGCGGGAAGCCGCAGGTGAAGGGATTGCTTCGGACGATGAGGAGGATCCGACAGACACAGAGTCGGTGACCGGGGCTTGCGGGCGGTGTTGTATTTGGATGTGCTTCGACATCGTCAAGTGTCGTCGATGATTCCAAGGATATCTCCCTCCAGCGTGGGCTGCACATACGGTAGCGTGTTTCCATTAACATCGTGCTTCGAAATTTGTAACTTTCAAGATGTACCCTACGATACATGTAAAACATTGTTACTCCCCGTGTACACAGACAGATATGGACCTCCTCCAACAGTCGAAAACATTTGCTGAATGCTACCAAGTTCGACGGTAATGCTTGTGGCTGGCTCACTAAGTCTCACGCCTACGCCGTGTATTGCACTTTCGGTACCGTGACGGCCGGCAGAAATGAGCGAGATGCAATAACTTGGCGCAAACGCGGTCAAAGATCGAGGCAAACACGCCAAAGGATGTAATTCATAATGCTTATACATTGACATAAGATGAGAAAACAGTTCGGGAATGTGCTCTGCCGCATGATGGTCAGAGTTGGAGTCGGAGTCCCCGTTTCATAGGGAGGGTCACTAGGCCACAAGCCATCTCTCGTCGTGGCAAGGCAACCGAGACTCCACTTCGAATGTCTGTCATACGTTATCCGAACGAAGTCTGCGTCGAGCCGACGAGCATGCAGTTCTGGTCGATCCCTAGTACCATCACAAGTACCACCTATGCACGACGCCTCGGAAGTTAGTATACAATCGTGTTTTGTCGACCTCTCGTGGACGGGTGACTGAACCGCGCTCGCTTGGCACCCTACTTCAACACCATTCGGTGCAATATGTAGATGCGAGCGGCTAGCAGCTTCTGCGTGACACCCAGTCACGTATGAACGAAGCGTGTCTATCGGACGTTTGGGTTCGAGGTTCAAACCAGAATGGTGGCGAGTGGGGATCCCGAGAAGTGTGATGATTGTTCTAGGCTTTTGTGCGAGTGTGTCATTGACACTGTTTGTGGCTCGAAGGTGGGAGGGGAAGGGGAAGCAATGGGATCATGTCTGAGGTATTCTGCCATGTCGGCGCGGTCCTATAGTGGCCTCTTGTGCAGGGGCATCACTGGACGGACACACTCAAGGCTGCGATAAAATTGTGGGCCTTCAGCGGGCGCGCAGGTTCTGGGACGGTGGTTGACAAGCCATATCTCTGGATGGCTGACGTTGAGCATCTTCCCTCGGGGTCTACGTGCGCACTGGGAGATGATCGGTGCGAATAGATGGCTATGCGAGAGTGCCATGCTATAGAAAACTTATCATCTCACTGGAGGACTGGGTGTTACAGAACGAGCATCGTACTTTCTCTACATTGCGGACTTTGAGATCAAGACGTTTTGGGATCCCTGCTGGCTCGAGCGGTTTGGATAATTTGGTTAGATTTAAGCGTGGCGGAGGGTCTATGTGCTGCGAGTAACGCTAGCGACACCTCCTGCTACGCTAGGCACCGTAGATGGCACACAGGATGGGTGGATTGTGATGCCATATGCATGGAGCAGTAAGGAACCTTTGGTGGTTCTATTCATTACCACTTGCCGAGACGTCTGGCGTACCCCTCAGCTTTGTCATATGGCTTGCCAGTGAAAAGGATAAAATACCTTGAGGAGATTTCCACTCCACCACCGTGAGGTACTTATAACGAGCTTGAAGATTGCGGGAGGTCATGCATTATGACTCGATCGAGCGAGCTGTAGAGCAGTGACTTGGGAGTGTGTTCGTACGAGAATGACTCAGCGATATCTAGCGGATCTTCGGTCTTCTCGGATTTATGTAACGTGGATAGCAATGGCTACCTTGCTCACGTTGCCTGCTGTTGTTCTCGTCGTTGGACGTCGTTGGAGTCTGGACTATCGACCGAGCGTATCAGAGAGTTCGAACCATGTCGCTCGTGAGAACATTTCAGAGTACAATTACAGACTTTACAGTAAAGTAGATTATTTACGAGGTGTACGTACTGCATCCGTTTGCAAAAGTGTTTACAACACTCGCTCTCAAGTTTCAACTACAGTTCAACTCGCTCTTGTCGAATACAACTCTAGGTGACTCGATGACCTTGACGCCACGCTCCGAGTCGAGGTAGACCGTCTGAAGGTCCTTGGTGCGTCTGGGCGATGCCGCAACTGCGCAAGCCCACCAAGCACAAATCTACTCTGTCGATCATCACCGTAAGACTCATACATGATTCAGCCTTTTGCCTGGGGTGCTCCCCATCAACTTTCATAGCGAACAACATCTGTATGGTTGGACGTGCCGATCTGACAGATATCCGAGCCGTATGAACCCCCACCAACAGCTCGTTCCAACTCACTTGCACCCATCGACCGCTTGACCATCTGCCATATCCATATCAAACACCTCGTATGCACACCACTCATCAAGGCCGAATGGTATGTTTCACTCCTCCATCGTGCATCCCACACCGCGACATCTCATCCATCTATTTGTAACAAACCCAGGATCGACTTGTTTTCTCTTGTTATCGTCAGCTGACATCTGCAGCTGCGCTTTTCCTCGGCGACAATCGTTGATTCGCTCATTTACTACCTCAGACCACTCTTATCTTCGTCGGGACGATGCTCGGGGTCGTGTATGTCGTGAAACAAGTCTCGTCGGGTGTCAAATCCGGTAAAGAGTCGTGAATGTTTTGAGTTGCCCTGTGGCACACGACCGGATGATGGGACCATCAATACCCCAATAAACCCTCTCCGCAGACGTGAAAGCAAGGGAATATGTATATCAGACAAGGGCGTTTCCGTCGAAACGCAGAAAAGATTCGACAGGGAAGACTACGTGGACGCAACTCAGAGGTAAGTCGTGCCCGAGTCACGACGCCCTAGCAGTGGAGATATATTCAGAGAGACCTGACGCCGCATTCGTCCTGCAGAGGCTTCATCAAAGCTCCGAACGCCGCTAGCTTCGGGCCAGCTGACGACGAAGCGCACAGACACTCGGCCCACCGTGCCTTCGACGGCGACCACCAGAAGATATCTGTTTGGAGATCGCACAGCGGCGGAAGCAGATAGTCGGTTCGCATTGTTGAGGGTATGCGGCTCATTGATCTCTCGTGGGCGTGTTCTTGTTGTGCAAATGGCCAAGTGGTCTTTCGGAGTGACATGAGTGCATGGTACGCCTCGAGACGTTTGGTGGAACGGAAATGGTATCGTAGGTGTTGTCCCAGCTGTAATATAAACTGTGTCATATATGTATGCCCCGTTCGAACTCTCTTACTCAACGCATATGTATGTACGTATTACCCTCGGTCTTTGAACAACACTAGTGGTCCAAAAACATCACTGACCGCCAGGTGATACTGCCCAGCTGAATAGCATGGCAAAGGTATGTAAGCCAGGCTGTACTGCAGCATCGCCAGCATCGCTACCGCATGAAATGATGCCTCATGATGTGCATTGTGCAATGAGGGGACAGTGAGGACTGAAATCCCACGAAGGCATGTTGTGGGGCGTCTAACTTTTCTTCCTGAGCTACTACTACTGCTGCTGCATCTGAACCGAGGTTAACCATTCAGCAGCGCACCTGTCGAGCACCACCAACACCGTGACCGTCAAAGCTTCCATCGTGACGTTTACTCCTCGTTCCACACTCTCCTTTGCAGACTCGTCACAGCATACAGACGGACTTGCCTGCGGGAGTCGCTGATCCATCCAAGGAATCACTCTCCCTTTCGACATTCCTCATCCTGTGCCGAAATTGCCTGCCAGCCTCATGATGTCTCACTCTCCCATTCCATCGAGTTCAACTCCATCACATACCCCAGTTTCTTCGCGTCCACCAAGTGCTTTGCGTCATTCGGCTCGTTCGCACCGCTCAACTTCCTCCCAACATCCCGACGGAAGCAAAGTGAAAGAGATTGGCCCGTCTGCTGCGAAGACATTCGCTGGGCACGAGAACATTGTGTGGTCTGTCCTGTTCGTTCCAGACGCTGGACAAATCGTGAGTGCCTCCGACGATGGCACCATCCGGGTTTGGGACATGGAGTCTGGTGAAGAGGTGGGGGACGCGATGAAGGGACACGAGGGACCGGTGTATTCCATTGTGATGCTTGCAGGTGGCAAGAGGATAGCCAGCGCGGGTTACGACAACTCGATTAGGATCTGGGATCTCGAGGAACGGAAGCCGGAAGGCGAACCTTTGCAGGGGCATTCCGCCAGTGTCAGATCCATCGACATCTCCCCTAATGGTGGCTATCTTGCCAGTGGTTCATTTGATCACATGGTTAAAATATGGGATTTGGACACGCGAGAGATAGTCCAAGGCTCAATCAAGTGTGACGACGAGGTTTATTTCGTCAAGTTCTCTCGGGATGGTTTGAAATTGGCGACGGGATCAAGTGGTGGCCTTGTTCGCGTCTGGAAGCGGGATACCGGAGAGGAACTTGTTGAACCTATGAGAGGACATGAGGACAAAGTGTGGTCTGTGTTATGGACAGTGAGTGATGAAGTACTCATTTCTGGATCGCAAGATGGGACGATACGCCGCTGGAATGCGGAGACAGGTGAACCTGCCGGGGAGCCCTTGCAAGTACACGACCGGCCGGTCTATGCATTGGCTCTCGCGAATGACAACAACATACTTGCTAGTGCTTCTGAGGACGGCACCATTAAACTATGGAATACCTCAACCTGGGAGCAGCTAGCCAGCTTCATACACAAGGACCAAGTTGGTTATGTTACATTTTCGCCAGATGACAAAAAACTTGCCAGCGCGTGCGATGATCACTTGGTTTACCTATGGGATGTCCCGGAGTTTGAGGATCTTCTCCAGGAGAAGGTAGGTGCTCTTATTTCTGCCAACGAGAGTCATTTTGCAAACTCATTATGGCATGTTCAGACAGCTGGCGGGGCAAAATCATCACTTCTCGATGTATGTCTCTTGTATGTCTTTTGGAAAGCGACAACAACAGAAGTTTAACTCGAACTTCCAGCTTCCGGCCATACCCCGTCCCGTGGAGCGTGTCGAAGAGACTGCAAGACATAACGTCGACGACTGGTTAAACGTGAGTGTTCTTTCTAGACGTCCACGCGCCAGTTCAGCGGCTTGATCAGTGTAACAGTTCCCAATAACCTCACACACCAGAGGGTCGAATGCAGGACTGTCATTTACACGCTTCTTACATCGCTTGAAGCCTTTGCGCCGTCGCCATTCACAAAGCGACACTGATATTGAACTCGCAGAAGGGAATATGTCAGGGGAACCAACACCCGCAGTTACCCTCATTGCAGAGGCCAGGCCAAAGACGGTACGTCATTCATTCTCTGAGATCTGGGCAGTCGGTGTTCCGTCATACTGACAGAGCGAATAGTTCATCAAGATCTGGCGTAGAAGACGACCTGAAGGTCGTAGAACAAATACATCAACGGCACGGGTAACGCAGGAAGGCGCCGGTGGACAAACCGGCATTGGGGCAGGGAGGTCAAACAAGGTGGGTCGTTCTCTGACCTCTGGTTGGTGCTTGTTCCGTCGTTCTGACAGAGCTCTCAGATCATGACCGTCATCGGAAAATTGAGTAAACGACCACAGGCAGATCGTGCTGCAAATCCATTGACCGCACAGGGAGCGCAGGACCCAGAGGAAGGGCAACAAGGGCACGAAGTGCAGGAAGACGCAGCTGAAGGGACTGCTCCGGATGAAGAGGAGGATCCGACAGACTCTGAGTCGGTGATAAGTAACGGGCCTTGCGGGCGGTGTTGTATTTGGATATGCTTCGACCTCGTCAAGTGTCGTCGATGATTCATAGGTCACCTCCCCAAATGGTGGGCTGCACACAATAGCGCGTTCCCGTTAGCATCATCCTCCGAAAGTTGTAAATTTCAAGTTGTACGATACATCTCAACTACTATTACTCCCCGCGTACACAGGTAGACGTTACACCAATAGACATGGACCTCCTTCAACCGTCGAAACCCTCGCTGAATGTTACCAAGTTCCACGGTAATGCTCGTGGTTGGCTCACCAAGCGTCGCGCCCACGCCATGTATTGCACTTTCAGCACCGTAACGGCTGGCAAAAACGAGCGAGATGCAAATAACTTGGCGCAGACGCGGCCAATGCGAGGCAAACACGCCAAATGCTTATACACTGCCATGAGATGAGCAAATAGTTCGGGAATGTGCTCTGCCGCATGATGGTCAAAGTCGGAGTCGGAGTCCCTGTTTTGTCGGAAGGGTTACTAGGCCATAAGTGAGCTCTCGTCATGGCGACGCGATCAAGACCCCACTTCGCAGGTTTGTCATATGTTATCGGAACACGAAGGAAGTCTCCGTCGAGCCGACGAGCATGCAGTTCTGATCGATCCGTAGTAATTCGTAGTACTGTCCCGAATACCACTAGGCACGATGCCTCGGAAGTCAGCATACAATGGTGTTTATCGAGCTCTCGTGGACGGGTGAGTGAACCGCGCCCACTTGGCATCTTACTTCAACGGCGTTTGGTGCAATGGATGACTGCGGGTAGCAAGTTCTGCGTGACCCCCGGTGGCGTATGAACGACGCGTCTGCAGGCCGGATGGGTTCGAGGGTTTAAGCTGGAACGATGGTGACTCGCGAGCCCGAGAAGCGTGATCATTTGTGTTGGCTTTTGTGCGGGCGTGTCGCTGAGACTGTTTGTGGCTCAGCGGTGGGGGGGAGCAATGGGATTTGAGGTATTCGGCCGATGCGCGTACCTTTGGTGGCCCATAATTTTCGGCGCGGTATTAACCTATAGTGGCATCTTGCACAGATGCGTAACTGGACGAACACGCTCCAGGCTGCTGTAAACTCATGGACTTTCAGGAGGCGAGCAGGTGCTGGGGCGGTCGTTGACAAGTTGGAATCCTGCATGGTTGACCAAGTTGAGCATCCTCCCTCGGGGTCTAGGTGGGAACTGAACAGGATCAGTGCGGATAGATGGCTATATGCGAGTGTCACGTTGTAGAAAAGCTATCATCTCACTGGAAGACTGCACGTTACAGCACGAGCTGCATTTTGCTTCTCTGCATGGCGGACTTTGAGATCAAGAAGTTTTGGGAACCCTGCTAGCTCGAGCGGTTTGGAGTTGAGCCTGGCCGATGACGGTCTGTGTGCCATGACTAACGCCAGCGACACGCCTGGCTATGCTGGGCACCGTAGTAAATGGCACAGAGGACGGGTGGATCGAGTTTGTTCGAGCGAGGATGACTCAGCAACATCCAGTGGATCTTCGGTCTCCGCGGATTTGACTTGTGTACCAGTGGCGATCTTACTCACGCCGACTGTTGTTCTCGCCCTAGTCGAATACAACTCTGGTCTCTACATGACTCAGTGCCCTTGACGCCACGCGCCGAGTCGAGGTAGACCGTCTGGAGATCGTTGGTGGGTCGAGGCCTGTCGAGGCTGTACCGCCAAGCACAAATTTACTCATGTCGATTATCACGTACGACGCATACATGATTCACCCTTTTGCCTGCAGTACTCACCTTGCGAATGGCGTCGAAAACCTGGCCTTCATTCGTATTGTCCCCCGAGTAAAATGGGACGTCGTGGTGTCTCTGTACAATGTCGACCACAGAGACGACTTCACCACGGATCATACACGCCCTCTCTTAGTACTCAATGCAAACATATTACCTTCCGTCTTTGAACAACGTGAGTGGTCGAAAGACATCACTGACCGCTAGGTGATACTCCCCAGTTTGAGGTAGGATGGCAAGGATATATAAGCCACGCTGTCCTGCAGCACCGCTACCGCACAAAAAGATGTGTCACGATGCGCAGTGAGGGGACAATGAGGACTGAAATCGCACGAAGGCACGTCGTGGGGCATCTAACTTTTCTTCCTGAGCCACTACTACCATTGTATCTGAACCGAGGTTAACCGTTCAGCAGCGACCGTTTCGAACGCCACCAACACCGTCAGAGCTTCCGTCGCGACGTTTACTCCGCGTTGCACACTCTCCATTGCAGACTCGCCACAGCGTACAGACTTGCTCGCGGGGGTCGCTGAACCATTCAAGGACTCACACATTCCCTTCTGACGTTCCTCAGCCTCTGCCAAAATAGCTTCCCAACTTCACGATGTCTCACTCCCCCATTCCATCGAGTTCAACTGCGCCACATACCCCAATTTCTCGGCGTCCACCAAGTCTTTCGCGTCATTCTGCTCGTTCGCACCGCTCAACTTCCTCTCGATGTCCCGATGAAAGCGGGGTGAGAGAGATTGGCCCATCTGCTGCGAAGACACTCCATGAACACAAGGCCCCTGTGGGGTCAGTCCTCTTCGTTCCAGACGCTGGACAAATCGTGAGTGCCTCCGAGGATGGCACCATCCGCGTTTGGGACATGGAGTCCGGTGAGGCGGTGGGGGATGCGATGGGGGGAGGGGGTACGAACACCCGGTGTATTCCATTGTGATGTGCAGGTGGCAAGAGGATAGCCAGCACGGATCCTGCCCGGTCGATTAGGATCTGGGATCTCGAGGAATGGGAGCCGGAAGGCGAACCTTTGCAGGGGCATTCCGACTGTGTCAGATCCATCAACATCTCCCCTAACGCGTCGCTGTCTTGCCAGTGGTTCTTATGATCACACAGTTAAAATATGGGATTTGGACACGCAAGAGATAGTCCAAGGCGCCATCAAGTATGGCAATGCCGTTTTTTTCGTCAAGTTCTCTCGGCGAGGTCAAACAAGGTGGGTCGTTCTCTGACCTCTGGTTGGACCATTTTCCGTCGCTCTGACATGGATCTCAGATCGTGACCGTTGTCGTAAATTTGAGCAAACGACTACGGGGAGATCGTGCTGCAAATACATCGATGGTACAGGGAGCGCAGGACCAACAGGAAGGTCAGGCAGAACGCGAAGCGCAGCAAGTGCAGCAAGATGCAGCAAGATGCAGGTGAAGGGAGTGCTTCGGATGAAGAGGAGGATCCGACAGACTCTGAGTCGGTAACCGGGCCTTGCAGGCGGTGTTGTATTTGGATGTGCTTCGACATCGTCAAGTGTCGTCGATGATTCCAAGGATACTCCCCTCCCCCCCAGGGTAGGCTACACATACGGTAGCGCGTTTCCATCAACATCGTCCTTCGAAAATTGTAAATTTCAGGTTGTACGATACATGCCAACTACTGTTACTCCCCGTGTATATAGATAGACACGAACCTCCTTCAACTGTCGAAAAGCCTCGCCGAATGTCACCAAGTTCGACGATAATGCTCGCGGCTGGTTCACCAAGCCTCGCGCCCACGCCATGCATTGCACTTTCAGCACCGTAGTGGCTGGCAAAAACGGGCGAGATGCAAATAGCTTGGCGCAAACGCGGCCAATGATCGAGGCAAACACGCCAAAGGGTGTAGGTCGTCATGCTTGTACGCTGCCAGAAGATGAGAACACAGTCCGAGAATGTGCTCTGCCGCATGATTAATATTGTCAGAGTTGGAGTCGGAGTCCCCGTTTCGTCGGGAGGGTTACTAGGCCACAAGTAAGCTCTCGTCGTGGAAACGCGACCGAGATTCCATTCTGGAGGTCTGTCATATGTTATCCGAACGCAGGAAGGCTGGGTCGAGTCGACGAGCATGCAGTTCTGATTGATGCCTAGCAATTTGTAGTACTGTCACAAATACCACTATGCACGACGCCTCGGAAGTTAGCATACAATTGCATTTGTCGAGCTCTCGTGGACGGGTGACTGAACCATGCCCGCTTGATATCATACTTCAACATTATCATTATTCGGTGCAATAGATGACTGCGGATAGCAACTTCTGCGTGGCCCTGGTCGCGTATGAACAAGTGTGTACAGGACGTTTGGGTGCGAGGGTTTAAGCTAGAACGATCGCGACGCGCGAACCCAAGAGGCGTGACCATTCAAGTTGTTGTGGGCTTTTGTGCAGGTGTGTCACTGGGACAGTTTGTGACCCGGGGGGGAGTATTGGGATCTTTTTTGAGGTATTCGGCCACGCGCGTACCCTCGGTTGCCCATCACTTCGGCGCGGTGTTGACCTATAGCTCTTGTGCAGATGCGTCACTGGATGGACACGCTCAAGGCTGCGATAAACTTGTGTCAGGATGCGGTGAGGTGCTGGGGCAGTGGTTGACAAGTTGGATTTCGGGATAGCTGACGCTGAGCATCCTCCCTCGGGGTCTAGGTGGGAACTGGGAGAGGGTCGGTGCAAATAGATGGTTATGTGTGAGCCCCATTCCGTGTAAAATCTATCATCTCACTGCAAGACTGGGCGTTACAGAATGAGCATTCTACTTTCTCCGCAATGCGGACTGCGAGATCAAGAAGTTTTGGATCCCAGCTAGCTCAAGCAGTCTGGAGAAACTTGGTTAGATTTGAGCTTGCAATTGGCCGATGGTTTGTGTGGCGTGAGCCACGCCAGCGACACCTCCGGCTATGCTAGCACCTTAAATTGCACGAGGACGAGTGGATCGTGGTGGCGTGGAACAGTAAGGGATCTTTGGTGGTTCTACTCATCACCACTTGCTGGCCTAGTGTGTCTTCGTGTAATATTCAGCTTTGTCGTACAGCGTACCGGTGGAAAGAATAAAATACCTTTAGTGAAGGTCCACTCCATGTTGTAAATTGGTGGTGTGGGTACGTCAAGGAGAGATTAGGTAATCATGTTGAATATTTTGTGCGGACTCTTTGCTCCTACGCACCTCAGTCCAGTATCCAATACTCGAGACTGAGGTGAGATATTATTTAGCTACACACTCATTTTTAGTTACTGACAGACCTTCAGTTCTTACTCCGTCACTCGTTAGGTTTGTCTAATATAAAGTCTAGTATCCAATACTCGAGACTGAGTACTGAGTCCTTACTCCGTCACTCGTTAGCCTTTAGCACCTCGGAACAAAACTCCACCATTGTGAAGTACTGTACTCACTGTTGGAAATCTCGTAGTACCTATGTAGCTTACATAATCGTACCAAACGTAGTACTGTACACGTGTTAGTAGCACTGCAATCTTGATTCTTCAGTGTTCAGGTAGGAAGACGGTGAGCGCAGGCAAGGTCCGGCTTCTCGTTCCACCTTGCCTGCGCTCACCGTCTTCCTACCTGAACACTTAGAAAATTTTATCTAGTTTACCTTGCTATCCTTGTCTTTACATTTCTACTTCCTCGTCCTCTACTATACGTCCTCTACCATACGTCTTTTCCTTGAGCTAACGAGGTACATGTACCTGAGCTTTATTAGCGTAGTTAGCCAAATAAACATCATCATCATCTTCAGCGCTCTTTTCACTCACATCCTCGACGTTCGTACCTCCATGGCCAGTTTCCTCGGATTTCTGATACTCACAATGGACCTGAAGATTACGGGAAGTTATAAGTCATCATCTGTCGAGCGGTGACTTCGGAGTCTGTGCGGGCGAGGATGACTCAGCGACACCTAGTGGATCTTCGATATCCTCGGACTTGGCAATGGCCATCTTACCCACTTTGACTGCTGTTGTTTTCGCCCTTGTCGAATACATGTACAACTGTAGGTGACTCGATGGCCTTGGCGCCACGCTCGAGGTAGATCGTCTGGAGATCCTTGGTGGGTCTGGGCTACGCCGCAACTGCGCAAGCCTGCCAAGCACAAATTTACTCAGTCGATTATTGCAGTACGACTCATACATGATTCAGCATTTTTCCTGCGGTGCTTCCCATCAACTTTCACAGCGAACAACAACTGCACGGTCGGACGCACCGATCTGACAGATATCCCTACCGTACGAATGGCCATCTCATATCCCCATCAACAGCATCCTACCAGCCTCTTTCCAACCCACTTGCACCCATCGAGCGCTTACTATCCATGATATCCATATCAAACACCTCGTGTGCGCACCGTCCATCATGCATGTCATGGCCGAATGGTATGTTTCACTCATAAATCGTGCATCCCACGCCGTGATATCTCATAGATCTCACTCATCTGTTTATAACAAACCCCAGGATCGACTTGTTTTCTTTTGTCATCGTCAGTTCACATTTACAGCTGCACTTTTCCTCGGCGTTAAGCGTTGATCCGCTCATTTACCACCCCAGACCACTCTTATCTTCGTCGGGACGATCCTCGGGGTCGTGTATGTTGTGAAACAAGTCTCGTCAGGCGTCAAGTCCACTAAAGAGTCGTGAGTGTCGAGTTGCCCCTCGGCGTCCGGATGATTGCCAGTGGGATGACCAATAGCCCAATAACCCCTCCTCGCAGACTTGAAAGCAAGGGAATACGTATATCAGACAAGGGCGTTTCGGTCAAAACACAGAAATATTCGACAGAGAAGACTACGTGGCAACCCAGAGGTAAGTAAGTCGTGCCCCACGGGCTGGGCCACGACACCCTAGCAGTGGAGATAGATTCAGAGCGACATAACGCCACATTCGTCCTGCAGAGGCCTCATCAAAGCTCTGAACGCCGCTAGCTTCGGGCCAGCTGACAGACACTCGGCCCACCATGGCTCGGACGGCAACGACAAGAACATTTCTGTTCGGAGATCGCACAGCGGCGGAAGCAAATAGTCGGTCGCATGGTGGGGGCTATGCGGATCGTTGATCTCTCGTGGGCTGCAAACGTCCAAGTCGTCTTTCAGGGTGCAATGAGTACGTGGTATGCCTCGAGACGTTTGGTGGAAGGGAAATTGTACCGTAGGTATCGTCCTAGCTGTAATATAAACTGTATCATACGCGCTCTGTTCGAACTCTCTACTCGATGCATACATATTCCTTTCGGTCTTTGAACAACACCGGTCCAAAGACATCACCGACCGCTAGGTGCCAATACTGCCCAGCTTGAGGTAGCATGGCAAAGGTATATAACCCAGGCTGTACTACTGCAGCACCGCTACCGCATGAAATGATGCCTCATCATGTGCAATGAGGGGACAATGAGGACTGAAAACGGATGAAGCCATGTTGTAGGGCGTCTACCTTTTCTTCCTGAGCCACTGCTAGTACTACTGCATCTGAACCGAGGTTACACATTTAGCAGCACACCTTCCCAACACCACCAACACCGTCAGAGCTTCCACCGTGACGTTTACTCCTCGTTCCACACTCGCCTTTGCAGACTCATCACAGCATACAGACGGACTTGAGCTTGCGGGAGTCGCTGAACCATCCAAGGACTCACACACACCCTTTCGACAGTTTTCATCCTTTGCCGAAATAGCCTGCCAGCCTCATGATGTCTCGCTCTCCCATTCCATCGAGGTCAACTGCGTCACATACCCCAATTTCTCGGCGTCCACCAAGTCCTTCGCGTCATTCGGCTCGCTCGCACCGCTCAACTTCCTCCCAACGTCTCGACGAAAGCAAAGTCAAAGAGATTGGCCCATCTGCTGCGAAGACATTCGCTGGGCACGAGAACTACGTGTGGTCTGTCCTGTTCGTTCCAGACGCTGGACAAATCGTGAGTGCCTCTGGGGATGGCACCATCCGGGTTTGGGACATGGAGTCTCGTGAAGAGGTGGGGGACGCGATGAAGGGACACGAGGGATCAGTGCATTCCATTGTGATGCTTGCAGGTGGCAAGAGGATAGCCAGTGCGGATTCCTATGGGTTGATTAGGATCTGGGATCTCGAGGAACGGAAGCCGGAAGGCGAACCTTTACAGGGGCATTCCGACAGGGTCAGATCCATCGACATCTCCCCTAATGGTCGCTATCTTGCCAGTGGTTCATTTGATCACACGGTTAAATTATGGGATTTGGACACGCGAGAGACAATTCAAGGCTCAATCATGTTGGAATAACAAGCGCGTGGGAGCACCGAAGGTCCCAGCACGACGGTCCAACCCGTTTGACCCGCCGAAACTCCCGATTCAACTCGAGAAGGCCCAAGCGCCTGCTACCATTGTTCCC